>JBBMFX010062605.1:0-10808 GCA_037832545.1 Rhabdalestes septentrionalis
AATCCGGTCCTGGAGGGCCATGGTCCAGCACGTTTTGGTGATTTCCCTCCTCAGAAACACCTGGTTCAACTTGCCAGATAATTGTCAGGTTTAGTGAATGTGTTTGAGGAGAACTACCATCAAACTGCTGGACACCGGCCCTCCAGGACCGGATTTGGACACCCCTGCCCTAACCACTAGACTATTGGCCTAGTGTAAGCCAGTTTTAATTCATAATTCACAGGTACAGAAAGTTCTTGGGTCCTATAGTAACTGGTCTGCTACACAGCTGTGATTGTACTGTGTTTTGTAGACGCCTCAGCAAGCACCCCTAAATGGTCTATGGATTGCTTGCTCAAAATGAAAAATGGATCTCCTAGGTGTTCCTTGAGGTCTGCTTTGAAAGATTCACACAATTATAAAGAAATACTTGCATGTATGTTTATACAGGGCTACTATTGTTGAATTAAGCTCGTATGCAAATCTGCTGTGTTGTAAAGAAACAGGCTTCCTGTTTTCATTGGTACCTTCAAAGAGAAAGTAAGGATTCTATGCACCACGTTTAAAGATGTAAGAAATGACTAAAATTAACATTTCATGCAAGTGATCAGACATTCTTGACTGCTCACCCAGTGGTAACTAGATGGCCTTGAGGTTAAGGCGTTGGCCCTGCAATAAGAGGACTGGTGTTCAAATCCCCACTGCTAGTGTCTGAGTTACATGAGCAAGGGCAGCACTCAGGGCGCATTGGTAGTAGCCTCCTTTACTTGGTGAATGGGTTAAATGCAGAGAGATCATTTCACTTTGGGTTGTATTTGTATGAATATGCATGTGACAAAGAATCTTGTAATTTAGACTTTGAATAGTGATCACCTTTGGGAAAGTGAGAATGCAAGGTAAACTGTGACTTCAGAGCTTTCACTTAGTTTTTTATTTTAATTAAAATTTGAAAAGAGCCATTACAGAAAGAATAATTGCCCTTAAGGTGTTTACTAGCACAGAACATAAAGATATGGATCCATTTAAATAAATACAGATACTAGCAATAAACAAGCAGAGGAAAAGGGTTATACAGAAAAAAATATATATATATTAACAAATACTATAAAAGAAAAATAATTTACTTATCTCTAAACTAAAGCCTTAGTGTCCTCAATTCCTTGAAATCAAACCCATTTTTATTTTATTTTACTTATTTACTTACATTTTAGTTTTCTTTTCCTTTTTTTCCCTTTATTAATCCAGCAGGGGGTGAGCTACCCATCCATCACACCAACAGTGTTTTAATCAGGGATATCAACTAGGTGTAGTCGCCTCACAAAAGAAAGGAAGGGATTCCATGTAGTATAGAACTTGTTTGTGGATCCTTTCTTTGTATTTCTTTTTTTTTTCCAGTTTAAGACATTTAAGACAAGAAATTTCACTACTCCATTTCGTATAAGAGGGAGGTGTTGCTGCTTTCCATTTAAGCAATATTAACCGTCGTGCCAACAAAATAGTAAAAAAAAAAGTGTGATGGACTGCAGAAATTTGTCAGTTGTAGAGAGGGTAGCGGTGTGCCAAACAGTGCAATAAAAGGGTTTGGGTCAATCTGTGTCCAGAACTCAAGCAGGGCCGGACAGCTCCAAAACATGCACATGATTTGTAGGGGCCTGATTACACCTGTTGCAATTAAGGTTCATATCCTTATACATTTTAGATAGTCTTGCCTTAGTCCAATGAACTCTGCATAATTTCACACTGGATGAGCCCATGTCGAGCACAAATAGAAGAGGAATGGACTCTTTTTAGTGCCGTTTCCCAAATTTTGTCCGGTACCCCTTCCCTCAATTCGTCCTCCCATGCCATCTTTATATGATCTAGTGAAGGTAATTGTAAGGAAAGGATTTGGGAATAGAGTGTTGATAGCGAGCCCTTTAAGTTAGGAAGAGGTGTAAGGAAGGCATCGACTCTGGGGAGGTGGGGGAACTGAGGATTAACTTTCTGTGTGTAACTCCTGAGCTGTAAAAATCTAAAGAAGTTTTGTCTGGGGACACCAAATTTAGTTACTAGCTGTTCAAATGAAGCGAATGTATTATTAATATATAGATCTCTGAATGTTCGAATACCAAGGTTGCACCAGATTAAAAATGCCCCATCAACTATAGAGGGAGGAAACGCTGAGTTTGAGGTCACGGGGCAAGTGAAGAAATTGTTTGGAATCCAAAGTAACGTCTAAACTGATTCCAAATCTTTAGTGTTTTTAACACATATATTTTTTGTGAACCTACTGTGGGGGTTCATGATGGGTGAGTGAACCAGAGAGGGCAGTGATGCAGGCTTAGTTGAGGTTGCCTCCATCTCCAATCAAACCAATACTGGATAATACTATGGTTAGCTGCCCAATAGTAGAACCTGAAATTTGGCAGCGCTAAGCCTCCATACATTTTAGGCCTTAGCAGCATCTCTTTATGTATCCTAGATGTTTTTTTGTCCCAAATAAAGGATAAGATTAAACTATCTACCTTTTTTAAAAAGGTGTTAGTGAGTAGGGTTGGCAAGCATTGAAATAAATATAAAAAGCTAAGAAGAATATTCATTTTTACAGAATTAATTCAAGAAATCAGAGTGAGATTAAGTACGGACCAACGATCAATATCATCTTTAATACGAGTTAGAATAGGGGAGTAATTGGCCTCAAATACATTTTCAAATGTATCTGTCACTTGAACCCCAGATAGGTAATTCTGTTGTGTGTTATTTTAAATGGCAAGTTATGAAATGGGAAGTTTTTTGCAGACTTGTTGAGTGGCATCAATTCACTTTTGTTGAAATTCAGTTTAAAACCTGATACCTGCCCAAATAGTGTTAATGTGGTAAGGGCTGCGGAGACGGACGTTGAAAGATCAGAGATACACAACAGTAAGTCATCCGCATATAATGATAACTTGTGTTCGTATCCATATCTAACAATGCAGTGGATGGGCGGGTTAGAACGGAGCGCTATGGCCAGAGGTTCTATAACGAGGGCAAATCATAGTGGACTTAATGGACATCCCTGACGAGTTGAGCCTTGTAGAGGGAAGTATTCTGAATGAATATCATTTGTTCTAACGGCAGCTTGTGCTGAGGAGGAGAGAAACTTCACGAAGGCACTAAATTTAGTACCAAATCAAAATTTATTGAGGGTGTAAAAAAGAGAGTTCCATTCAACCCTGTCGAATATATGATATTGAACAGACGTCTAAGGTTGAAGAAAGAATCCCTATTCTTAATAAACTCTGTTTGATCATGATAAATGATTGATGGGAGTACAATTTCTAAGCGCAGTGCCAGGAGTTTGGCCAAAATTTCATAATCTACATTTAACAAAATAATCGGGCGATAGGATGCACAGTCAAGTGGGACTTTATTTTTTTGAGGATTAAACAAATAGTTGCCTGGGTAAGAGTCTGAGCAAGAGTGCCCTCTGTAAACGCTTCCTTATACATTTCAAATAAAATAAGGTCTAATTTGGGAAAGAAAGTCTTGTAAAATTTGGCAGGAAGTCCGCCAGGCCCTGGAGCTTTACCAGATTGGAGAGATTTCACAGAGTTCAACAGCTCCTCATTCGTGATTGTTATTTCTAAACTTTCAGCCAGGTCACACTTGACTGTCGTAACCTCGATGGAGCTGAAGAAATTCCCCAGTTCCGTATCATCTGCTTTACACTCTGAAGTGTATAGAGATTGGTAAAATCTCCTGAACTCATCATTAATCTCTCCCTGATCTCTCGTATTGCCAGACAAATTCCGAAAGTTGATAGATTTGTCGTGACACTGATTGTTGGTGTAGTTTATGAGCTAGTAGTTTACTGGTTTTGTCTCCTTGTTCGTAGTAGTTACTTCTAGATTTCCTTAGTAGCTCTGTGACCTGACCGTTCAACAGTGTGTCCAGCTCAGATTGCAAAATTAACCGGTCTATATAAATAGCTGGTGGTGGAGAAGTAGCATAAGTGGTGTCAAGTTGAGCAATCTGATTGCTAGGCTCAATAATCTTTCATTCTTAACTTTATTTGTAAAGGCCACATAGGACATAATCTCACCCCTAATATAAGATTTTAGCGCTTCCCATAGTGTAGCCATTGAAATATCTGGGGACCTATTTGTGATTATAAAAAAAGTCTATTTTTGTGGAGATGAATGTAACGAACTGTTCTGTACCAAGGAGTTGTGTATTTAGACGCCACGCTGGCCTTAATTTCTCTGTCACTTGAAAGACTAAGTGGGGCGTGATCAAACACAACAATCGAATTATACGTACATGAAGATACATAATTCAGAAGTCTGTTATCAAGAAGAAAGTAGTCAATACATGTAAAGGTGTGATGGACTGGGGGGAAAAAAAGAATATACTTTCCCAGATGGTTTTAGAAGTCCGAAAAGGGTCCGAAGGATCAAATTCAGACAAGAATAAATAACTTTGGCAGAGGTTGACAAGGTGGTGTGTTTAACAGAAGACCGATCTAAAAGAGGATCGAGCCAATAATTAATATCTCCTTAATATGCACAGTATTAGCATATGGGAGGACAAATTGCGAGTTTGGAGTAAACTGATCTGAAAAAGTCTCCACTGTCCCAGTTGGGAGTAAAGATATTCAATAAAAATACTTTCTTGTTAAACAGAGAACCACTAACTATTATACCACGAGAGCATGTAAAGGGTACCGACTTATGAAGCAATATTGCAACCCCTCTTGTCTTGCTTGGGAATGTGGAATGAAACACCTGACCTACCCATCTACACCGTAGCGTTGAGTGTTGTGATGTCTTAAGAGGAGTTTCTTGTAGAAAAACGTGAGCTTTCAGAAGATTAATGTGGTGAAGCCCCTTGCTGCGTTTAACTGGGTTGTTTATACCTCTAGAGTTCCAAGACAGAAAGTTAATATTGCCCCCACCTGCTTGAAAGGTGGCACTAGGATGGGTCATATATTAAAGAAAACTAAAAATGAAAAATGAGTGAGGCACCATGATTTAAAGACTTCATACTTAGATCAAGTTTATTGATTAAGTCACATATAAACATGGCAAATAACTGAAATATAAACAATCATGAAACAAGGGCTTTTATTAGGTAATAGAAATGCACTTACTTTGAACAGTTTACATTCAAGGCAAGCAATGTTTCACAAAGGGGCTGCAGGTATTGAGGGAAATGGTTAGAACTACATTTTACTTTTAATGGTTCTGTTCTATTTAAAATGGGATATCCAAACAATCAAATATTCCTTTTTTTTCCTATTGATCAACTTCCCAAGTTGATCAATAGCTGTTCACTAATGTTTTGAATCTGATGAAATATGGTTACATTTCAATTTCAAGGTAATCCAGCCCCAAACAAACTACAATTGTAAAAATGGAACAAATATTAGCTGAATCAACACAGATGAATGACATTAAAATAGTTTTCCCTGCATGAGAACATCTAAAACAGTATCGAGCTAGCAATTAATTACTCTAAGCTTAAATATTTTCATCCAACCCCATAAGAAAAACAGACATACATACATAGTAGCCATTTATAAATAATCTTTCAAATGCTCTGAACAAAGACAGGTACTGGATTCAGAGGTAAAACCTTTTCCCCCTTTTTCCTGCATGTCTTAGATTCAGCTTTTTTCCTTCCAATCTGTGAAGTCTCTCCAAAGTAGTCACTGCATTCTACGCAAAAGAAGAGATCAGCAGGAAATCAACCTCTGACTTCAGATTTATAAGCAGGCTGACAAGGTCTCTATCTTGGAGAACTTCCCTCCTACCTGCTCATTTTGTAGGAGCGTGTGTGTGTGTGTGTGTGTGTCGCTGTACGTATGAGTGTTTGTATATACACCAATGTGTGATGGTGTTTAGGAGCATGTGTTTATACAGAGAGACGAGGGTTAGACCCCTGTGGGGGCCAGGCGGCTAATGAAGGCAATGCTATTGAGGCACATTCTTCTGAAAAAGGCAGGACAGGCGGGTTTCATCACAAAATGCTCCAGCAGAATCCTCAATTCTGTGAACAGGGTCCTATGAACAAGAAATAGAAACAAATCAATACTGAACATACTCTAGGCAGTGCACGCTATAACATTCAGAAACAAGTCATCCATAACACTTGAAACAAAAATGGGAGGCAAGCAAAATGAACACTTACCGACAGTAGGGGTTTCGCCTGGAGGCATAACGCAGGGTGAGGAACCGGTAGTAAATGAAGGGCTGCAGCAGACTGCCCTGTCCACTGTAGTGATTAAGAGAAGGTCATGAGAGCATACTCAAGTGCACTTATTTGTTTAATTAGTTATTACTATCTGATTTTGGAACAGATTTTTTACAAATAGAGCTAATAAAGGCCCTAAACACATTTCATGTAAGGAGAGTTCTCACAAGATTTTAAAACTTAACCTAAAGCAAACTGATAACAACCATGTTATTTTTTATTTTTAACAAAAAAGTAAATGACTATTGTTAATGGCAAATTCTTTCAAAGGACATTTAGCATGTTTCTTAAGCTAAGTGATTTAAAGCAGCACCTTGCACACATATTTGTGCTGCAACCTCACACTCCATCTGGCTAAATTTTATACATTGGGCTGGGTTGAGCACAAAAATATCTACAAGAATATATCAGATTTTTGTGATGGACTGCAGACAGAAATAATTGTTCTATTTAAACCTCAGTATACTAATGAGCACATGCATTTAGTTTACGTTTCAGTACGTTCCAAGAGCACATGCGTACAGTGAAAGCCGAACATGTGTTTTGGGAAAAATCATTAACCGTTTTATAATGTAAACCCTAAAGATGCTCCTAAAATGCTCTCAAAACACTTTTAAAATCATTACCCTGAAAGAAAATATAATTTGTACTGTACAATTTGTATTTTTACTGTACAGTTTACACTGAACTCCTGCAATGCCAGAATGTAAATAATGATGTCACCCCTGTATAGACTACTGTAATTCATGCTCATGTGTGTTCTTTGGTATGTGGTGTCATTTTATTTGCTATAAGAAGGTAAATAAACTAATTTAATTCACATGGTTTTAACAAGAACAAAAAGAAAAACCTGAGAACACTCAAAGAAACACTTGAGCTCCATGAGAGATGCGTCACAGGGCAGAAGCAGTAAGGAGAAATACATAACCTTCTCGGATTGGCAACTTTCAAATCTCCCGTCTCTGAGTACAGCAGTATTTTACCATCCCAACATGCGCATTCTAAGGTTTCTAAGTGCACAGCTATGGACAACACAAACATACAGGTTACATTTACCTGAACAGCATAAAAATTGTGGCAGGCATCAGGAAAATCTCATTGCAGGCAATGAATTTGAGGATGTTCAGTTGATTGGCTGTGAGCTTGAATAATAAGTTCCTCACAAACTGAAGACTGTCAGGACCCATTGTCTAATGGGGGGGGAAAAAAATCAAGAACTTAATTTTTCAAACTTATTTACATAATGTAAATACAGGGGGTCCTCGGGTTACAACAACCTCGGCATACAACGTTTCCAGTTTATGACGCTCATTCCCATATCAAATTTGGTTGCATGTGGCAAAGGAATAAGCAGTAACGCATTAACACAGCATTTGAGAGAGGGAGTTGGCGTCCTCAAGTATGTTTACCTATTCCCCTTTTAACTGTTAAAAGCACAAGTCGTCTTACACTCATTTTTGGTACAGTGTACAAATCTAATATATCTATGTCTTTCATTTTTCTGTGGCTTAGTTGTGTTTATGTTATAGATTATGATTTTACAACTGTTAGGCTGGGGTGTTTTAGACTAAAACCAAAATTTGTGTTATATCACTGTTGTAGGTATGGATCTGTATCGTAACTGGAGAACCCCCGGAAATAAAAGCTCTTTTGAAAGACAAGTCATAATTAAAGTAACTCACATCTAGCACCTTCTTGGTGTACGTGCTGGCATGAAGTAGTGAGAAGAGGAACACAGGGAATATGCTCACTGAAAACCTTGGTAAAGGAAAGAATTTCACAAAGGCCTATGAGTCACAGATATTTCACAACAATTTAAAGATGTGACTTCTCTCCACTTCTAGAACCTCAAATGGTCAGACTGTGTCTAATAGGGTAGCAAAAAGGATACTGGTGATGGGGTGGGAGTTGACAAGGATGAGTGAGTAGAGGAGGTAATGGCAGCTGTCTTCCTGCAAAGCCTGGGCCAGAAATGCTCGGCTGAGCTGGAAATGAGGCAGCCTCTGGTGAAGGCGCAGAGCACTGGTCAAAGCATTGGCTAAGAGCGCCCTTTGGTAGAAATTAGCAGCAGCCACAGGCCTGAGGGAAAAACATAGGGAAAAATAACTTAGCAAGCTTTCTGTCATAAAATTTTAAAGGATTGTAGAATCAATTCATTATTAAGGGACACGACCTTATGTATTACAGGAATAGAGCTCTTTATCATGAGGAAACCATAAAGACTGGGTCAGTGTCCATTATCTGGCAGAGATCATTAGACGACTGTTAGATGAGGTTACTAACCCAAGCAGAGGAAGAATAAACATGATGGAGCAGTAAACTGTGAAGATGCGCGAGAGCCACATGGCTGTCTCCAGTTTGTTACTCAATAAGAATTGCTGTAAGACACACAACACAATGTTATTTTAGTATTCTGGAAAGGTTGTTGGGATTTTTTTCATGCTGAAAATCACTCAGTGGTTACATTTAAAATTTTTCATTACAAATTTCATTGCTATTCATTACAAATTTAAAATTCAGACAAACACTGTACTACTCACCACAGGCCCAGTCTGGGGCGGCGTTCGCTGCTCTGTATCAGCCATCCTTTATAAAATATATTTGGTCTTTGTTCTGAGAATCAAGAATAAAATGAAATATAAAATTTAGGCCTAAAGGCATTCTAACAACCAGTTGCAGTGACGCAATGGGGATCTTACATTATGGACTAAATGACCTGCAATCAGATTAGTGCAGGAACTGTATTGGATGAATGAATGTACATCGACAACACTTCCATTATTGCATTTAGTAGAGATAAGTGATATAACTCCATTATTACTTAGATACTACTGCTCGCTACTAAAAAGTATAAAGTGTCCATTTAGTGAACACACCACAGCACAGAGTGTGAACAGTACAAATTTGCTCTCTGCATTTAACCCATTCACCAAGTAAAGCAGCGGGCAACCAGGAACCCAGCACCTAGTGAACAGCATGTGAGGGCAGCACCTTCCTCAAGGGTACCTTAGTGGTACCACTAGCAGTCCTTGGATTTAAACCCACAACCTTCTGATCACAAGGACAACTACCTAACTACCAGTCCACCAAATAGTTCCATGGGCAATGATGTACTCCTAAACACCATCTGTTTCATAAATAATTCACTTAATTATGTTACTTATCTACAGTATGTAAACGTAACATTTGTGTATATATTATAGTGCATTTCGTGTTTTTTGGTTGGTTTTTTGTCTTTATTTTTACAGGACCTATTTAGATTTATATTTCAAATTGCTCTTGTCTCATAAGCAGTTTCCTCCAGGGTCAATAACATTTTCTGATTCTGATGACTCTTGTTACTTACAACACAAAACAGGCCACGCTTTGAATTTTGGGTTAGCAGTGGGCTTCTCAGTAGAATGGATTATTACACCACGAGATTTAAGGTACGAAAAGTGGAAACGGAAATTATTTAAAAAGTAAATAGAGAAAACCACTCATATTTTACTACACAAGCCAGGGACACAATAGGACACCTCGTGTAAGCAAATGTTTACTGAGCTATAAGCTCGTCCGTGTCACTGTCCAATGTTAGGTACTATTACGAAATCAGCGTTAATACATCCAAATGTCTCAAAAATAAACTCTATATGTATCTAAAGAATGGTGTTAATTTACTTTATGCAGCTAGTTAGCATGACCAGCAGCTTAGCACCACTGGCTAACCACTTTTCTTATACTTTTCTTGGCCAGTTTGGGAATATAAATTATATTTAGCTATCTGTCATATATTCTACGTCTAATATAAGCAAACTAGACTAAACTAATTCATTCATTCGGGCCTAGAAACTAATAAACATCAGTGATTGGTGATCATGGAAACATCCAGAAAGAAGCAAATTTGCTAACACATGCTAAAGCTAACTAGACTACAGTAATGAGCCGTTGGAACCACACACTGGAGGAAAATATCATTTTATGAAAATACTTTAAGTATAATGAATATCAAAAATGTAAAGTACCTCTGGCCTTTTATAGATGGTCAGTAAAGATTTCCCGAGTCCAGGGCTGGCTGATCAGCTGACCTTGCAGCTTCTTTCTCCCACTGCTACCGGCAGCTTAGAAGAGCCTTACTGTCACCTACTGGAAAGGGTTCGAAATACTGAACGTGGCCAAAAGTATTTGGACACGACGTGTCGTCGTCAAGAGCAACCTGTCACACAAACACTTTTCTCTCATGTGCAGTTTTCTTGTGCAGTAGTGTAACCTTTTCTGGTGCATTATTGTGTTCATACATATATTTTTTATCAACTGTGTAAGTACATGCATACAGATCAATTAAGCACACAGACACACGTGCGCGTGCGCACACACACACATGCGATGTATAATAATAAAATATATAACACTCTACACATACTATTTGTATGTACTTTAATATTATACTCTTATGCTATATAGCATTTTTATTCTATTGGTTATTTTTGAATTAGCTGCTTCTACTTTGTTCTTTTGCACTCCTTATGATGCAAATTTCCCACCTTTGGGACTAATAAATATGGAACTCCAAAGTGTTCAAAAGTATTATGAAATATGTTAGAATTATATTGTGAAATACAACTACTCATTGTGAA
>JBBMFX010062626.1:0-10806 GCA_037832545.1 Rhabdalestes septentrionalis
ATGTATATATATATGTATGTGAATATAATGCATGCCATCTTACAGTACTTAAAGAACTCTGGCTAATTGCAAGATTCATTATGAATAGATCATCATTAGTCTCATGTCAATGGATTTAGTGCAGATTGTAAAAGGCCATTCAGGTATTAATGTTATTCACATTATAACTGTGATGTTTTAAATCTGATTTAATATAAATTTCACTTTTAGTAAAAGTGTATATTTTTTATGAGTCTGCAGCATCAAATTAGTTTTAAATTGTTGTGATTTTATATGAATAAACATTCACTCAAGGCTGAAGTTATAAGTCTTAACATTATTAATAATAAATATAATACTGTTGGATTACTTCAAATCTACAGCTGAAGGAGCCAGAACTGAATTTAAATCAATAACCTGTCCATTACCCCCCTGCACTGGACAGTGGCTACTCAAACCATTCACAGTCTGTCAGCTGCCCCTCAGTGATCCAGTTTTTACAGAGAGGCCCCTTTTCATTGAAGATAGAACTCTTTGGGTAAATGATGTCTCTGACGGGAAGACACGGGGAAAAAAGGGCACCAAAGCTCAGCGCTCATCTCACAGCCTCTCTGGGATGAGAACACTTGACCTTGGATGTGGAAATGCAAGTCAAAATGATGTTGCTACTGACAGGGGTGGAGGACATTTATAAACTCGGCATGAGGTCTCCCAAGGTGGTCTCAGAAACGGTCGATGCTGAGAGCAGGATAATGAAACCTTCTGCAATGGATATCTAAACATTACATTTTCTCTCAACCTCTTTTATTGGTTGTTGCACATCATTTGAACAAACAAGCAAAAGAATGAATAAGACCACAGAAATACTTGATTTGAAAAATGAAAAAAGGAGATATAGTGAATAGAGAGGAATGAGAGATACAACCAAAGGCTATTTATTTATATTTGTGCAGTCATGTGCAAAAGTTTGGTCATCACTTAAAATAGTATATGGCTGATTTTCTTGTTTTTCTCTCTAATAAAATGTGGTATGTACAAAGCAAATGGCACCACATTTTAGGTTTTATTTTAAAGAAAATGAGAAAGGTGTGCTGTACAATTTGTAGACAGATGCCATATTTAGGACTCTTTCTAAATATCAAGGTGTTTCAAACAGAAAGATTATAGTAAGTGCTTCTACTTTATGAAGAAAACTAGATAACTTGCTATTCTCCTTGATTAACATCATTGGTGCCATGGCAACAACATAGTGTTAAAAGTAAGGACAGTTGCTGTTGCATGTAAAGCATCTGTTGCCACTGAAAACTGAAAATGAGTCCTTGTTTCTTTTACGCAACCAGATCCTCATATAAACTTAAGTTACTGCTCTAATTCAGCATCTCCTGCAGAAGATCAGAAACACCCAGCAGAAGAACAGAAGCTCTTTTGCTGGGTTTTTCTGGTTTACAGCCTGTGGTTACATCTTTTTTATGCCATTTAATCACATAGGACCTCCATTCCTGCTAAATAGGAGAAATTATTCTGAA
This sequence comes from Rhabdalestes septentrionalis, assembly GCA_037832545.1. NCBI lineage: Eukaryota > Metazoa > Chordata > Actinopteri > Characiformes > Alestidae > Rhabdalestes > Rhabdalestes septentrionalis. The sequence continues at coordinate 1,506 of JBBMFX010062626.1, forward strand.
CAGTAGTCCATGCCATGCCCAAGCCATTTTGACCCCCAAATTCCAGTTTGTATATTTACTGTTATGGAAGTTTACCTTTTCACTTTGTGTTCTATAGTCAGAAAACAGCAAAAGACAAGCAGAGGTTTGAGTTCTCTGCTAAGAGGAGAATTTTTATTCCCTTGAGCCTGGAGGCTCCCCAATCTGTCTCATTACAGAAAGGTCCAAGACACAAAATAGAGATTTGAACACAGGTTATTATACTCATGAGGTCTTGGATGATAACTTTTCATTTGTTAATGAAGGTTTTAGGTTTAAAAGGGTTGGTGTATGCCAGTAGTTTGCCACATTGGCCATCCTTTGTTATCAACATCACACACTCCCAAATTGTTATTTCCTTCCTTATTTACACTATATGGACAAATGTATTGGGACTAAAACTATAAGGACCTGACCATTACATCAACAGGGATTTTACTGATATTGCATTCAAATATATAGACGTTAATCTGTATATTAGATTAGATTAGATTTAAATTTATGCTCATTACACATGTACAAGCACAAGCCAATGAAATGCAGTGTAAGTCTAACCAGAAGGGCAATAAGCAGTTACAGGATAAAGGTATAGGTGCACATAGGTGCACATTAAGTTATAAGTGCACATAAGGTTGAATGTACAATTAGAAACTGGATATGTACAGATTGATGTACAGTAATATAGACGTAATATACAGTTTGTGTTACTATAATCAGGAATTACAAGTAAATGAACAAGTAGATGAGGACCCTTTGCACCTATAACAGCTTCCACTCTTCCTGGAAGGCTTTGCACAAGATTGTTGAGTTTCTTTGTGATTTTTATGCCCATTCATTCTGTAGAGCATTTATGAGGCTAGGCACTGATGTTGGACGATGGTCTGGTTCACATTCTCCATTCCAGTTCATCCCTATAGTGTTGGATAGGGTTGAGCTCAGGGCTCTGTGGTAGTCAGTCAAGTTCTTCCATCTTAAACTCATCCAACCATGTCTATATGGAGCTTGCTTTGTGCACTGGGCCACAGTCATGCAGAAATAGAAAGGGGCTTTCCCAAAATTGAGTCCACAAACATGGAATCATGGCATTGTCCAAAATATATAAAACCAGTCTGGGCTTCCTACCCTTTGAGCTACACCACCTACAGGATTACCATTTATTACTGCCTACATATACAATATTGTGCAAAAAGGTGTGAAGTCACCTGTGAATATCATATTTTAAAACTGTTAAATGAGAAGTGAGTGCATTTTCACATTAATATTACACAATATTAAACAGTAAATACTTAATTAATCATCAATATATCAATTTGTTCAGTATTACTTGTAGTTTCCATCAGAAATCTGGTTTGATTCAATTTGTCCTTTGTTAATTACATCAGAAGCTGCTAATGGATTTTCACAAAACCAAACAACATTTTGAGGAACCAAGGAGAAATCTGGAACTGAACCTGTGTTCTCCTCACCAAACATGTTCTCCTTTACCAACATAAAATCTTGATCTTTTTACTGCTTTCTTGTTTGTTTGTCATTATTCTAATGTTAACTTTGCTAGCATAAACACACAATATCACACCCTGAGAAAACTGTTCTTGCACAGTACAGTACATAGGAACCTTTTAAACCATAGATCTTCTCTAATGTACTGCAATAACCATTTTTTAAGTATTTTCTCGGTCTAGTAGCTGAGATCTTGGCTCTGTACTTCTAAGTCACCCTCCTCCCCATATTAAACCTTCTTTTAAATCTAAAATATTAATAACCCTTAAAATATGAATAACCATCTTAACAATTTTCCAGTAAGTATGATTAACATGAAAAGAGACAAAAGTGATTAAACGAAGTACCATTAACATTAATGGTTAATAAAACAGTATAAATAGTTTAACTCTTCTATTATGCTAGTTCGACAACATTCAACATTTTATTTCTCTAAATAAATAATTCACAAAGGTTTGCTTCATATTACATTTCTTTTTTTACTTTAATGGGGACAAATTGGGTAAACACATGGGATATGTTTTGAATGCACTGAATACACTTTGCACATCAGTATTATTTGGGGTTGGTTTGAGGTTGTTTTAGCTGTTTTATAAAGAAATATATTATAAGAAAATTACATATTCTTTTTTGTTAGTTTGGATGTGATTGATTACAATAATGACATGCAAATGTCATTAAGGACTATTACTGAATATACTTGTAGTTTGAGAATCACTGATTGGTTACATGATGGGGTGGTGAACATTTCTCACTAGAATTTTGATATTTTTTGGACTCTAGGGGCTTTATTACATTAATGTTTTATTTTAGGCACTATTTAGTTCATCAATCAAGAAACATACAGAACATGAAACCCTAACTTTGGGTAGCAAATTAAACTGATGGTCTCAAATTGACCCCAAACATACATGATGTTAGTACATTTGAACAGAAAAGTACGGTTAAAAGGAACATTTAATCTCACTAGTGTACCATACTGTACCAAACTGAATCCAAGGATGCTTGAGGAGGTGCTCTAAAGCATGGATCAGTTGGACTTGGCCACAGAACTTGAACTCAACTGTCAACATTTAATAAACATGGTGGTAAAAGAGTGACTTTGGTCTTCAGATTTGACCATCTTCACAATCGTGGACCACTCGTGGTGGGGGGTGGGTGTGGAAGGAACGGGACAAGTAAAGTAATAAAGTAAATTGAATTGGTCCTGTATAGTTACATGCTACCACACCACAGCACAGTACACAAAGTGAGCAGTATGAAATTGTTTCTCTGCATTTTACCCATTCACCAAGTGAAGCAGGGGGCAACAGGCGACCCAGCACCCAGGGAGCAGTGTGAGGGGAATGTACCTGTAACAGTCCGGTCAGTGGTGTCTTTTTTCCCACTGCTTTTTGGTTTGATTTTCTGTTTCGGTTTCTGGGACTTTTATTTTGACACTCATTTTCTGTTGTGGTTCTGTGATCTGTGTATTACGTTGCTGTGGTTGGGTTTCACGTGTCTGTGTATTGTGTCACTATTAGTTTCTGCTGTTTTGTGTTTACTTCTGATTTAGTCTTGTATTTAAGTCAGTTCAGTTAGCTCACGTTATTCTGTCCATCGCCTCATCCCCTGTGTGTTTTGTCCCCATATATTTAGGTTTTGTTCTTACTCTTGGCAGCCACCATGCTGTGTTTCCTTTCTGTTTTGTTTGCTTTAATATAGTTCCCCGTTTTTCATGGAGTCTGGTTCCCTTGTCCTTCGTTTCCTGCCCGAGAAACCCAGAGGTAAATCGCGGCTGAGGACTTGCGTCCCCATTCGTGACAGTACCTTGCACAAGGGTATATCAGTGGTGAGTATATTCGCACTTATTACATTATTACGACACAAATGTTGTATGTAATTAATGTTACACTTATATTTTGATAACTGTAAACACTTGTGGTATAGTCTCTGCAGATCCTGCTGTGCAGCTGATGACTAAGTACAAAATGATACACTACTATTTTTTTTTTCAAAAGGTTTCCCAACATTTAATATGCCAACATTATTTGTTTTGTTAAGATGTAAGCATAGGCGGTTGTACATGAGGCCCCCGTAAAATTGCTCCTGGCCCCCCTGCCAAAGATTTAAATATAAATTTCTTATTGCGACATGCGCCTGCTCCAAGAATGGAACTAACGCCATGTGTGTTCTAGGTGGAGAACTTAAAGCACTACACACATGCTGATACATACCTAAAGTACCCCTCACACATGCAACCCAGCCCCCCCGAACACCGTAGTTTGCACACTGGTAGTTCATGCCCCCCGAAACCACACTTGTCCCCCCTCGGCCCCCGTGGAAATTTTGGTCTAGAACTGCCACTGGATGCAAGGCATTGGCAAGGCAAAATGCTGCATTGTTTACCAAACAATTATTGTGGGCTGTTTATTATTATAGCATTTTTCCTTCATATAGTTTCATATCAGTGTCTGTTATATGTAGAAGAATATACAGTTCTAAGCAAATTTCAGCATATTTAAAACAAACCTACCTTGTCTTACTCACTTTAAATGAAATTTCCTTCAATGGATTATTACAGTATTTGACATTTCATGGAATGTGTAATGCTTTTGTTGCCTGTAACCAGAACCCCTAAGTAATCCACAATTAATCTGTTTTTTGACTTTTTTTTAAGGATTATCTCTCTTTCGCCTCCTTATCTCGCTCTATCCTTCTCTTCTTGTGTTTCCGGTGTGTTTACTACATGCAAATGCCTTAGTGTGCTTGTGTGTGTATCCTTGTAAGCTCAATGGCATTGAAAGGACTGGCTAACTGATCCATGATACATTTGTTTAAAGCTCTTTTTTGGTTATTAATTGGATCTGAATGCAAAATAAAATACACAGTTTATGCAGAATTATATGCAATGTTAAAAAAAAAAGAATCTTCACATCATTACCTAGTTGGTACCAATTCTGTAGGCAGAAGTTCAAAAGCTGCAATTAAAGATTCAAAAGCTTATAATTTCTTCATCAATAGAGAATAATAGAGAATGGCTCATAAATTATGCAAATTCTTTCTTTGTGTTAATGTTTAAAACGGTATTTGCTATGCTGCATATAGTTTTTCTTCCTAAATAATATAAAGAATATCTGTCGGGATAATAAGTAAAAAAGCAAGTTTCTTCACTCAAAACAAAGACTGAGAATTACCGTCCCGGAGTGGTCCCAGGTCGAAGATTCACTTTACTCGTCCTGCGCAGTGGATAATAATTCATCTTATCAAAAATAGGCAGAAACCCTGACTCTACCCCTGTTTCTCCATGGCAAGACTCCTTGTACAAGCGCTTTCTGGTTACTTTATATAAAACCTTTTAGCTAGGAAAAATAATGTTTGCACAAATAACAACCTTGATTTAATCATGTCTCAACATCGCGATCCTAAGCATTAGTCAGCAGAATCCCCTTAGTATGAGCATAACTATAAAGAATAATCTGAATATAAATCATCAGCCGAATATAAGTACACTTAATAGCATATGTGTATTTAGAATATAAGTGATTTTTCGCTGAAAAAATATTACTCTTTGGTAAAGCCACCACACTCAGGGGCATAGGACACAGGGGGGTGGAGGGGATTCAACATTTTACCCAAAAATGTTAATATACTCAAATAAAAGATAAACACATTTCAAAATATAAGTTCATCATAGATTTACAGTGATTAACATTTAACTTTTCTTCTTCTTTTTTCTGTTTTCACATTTGTGTTTTTCTATTCAAAACCCAAATCATACAATCAGCTTTTTGCAGGTATCACAGGCACAGTCAAATTACATACAAGGACAGACACAAATGTTTTACTATTTTGTTAAAGTAAATGGTTTAAATTATGTTACGTGATGGATTCAAATAAGTTCCTCCTTTCATGTTCCTCCTGTTCTTGAGTTCTCTGTTCTTGTTTGTTTACAGTGGTGTGTTACCTGCTGATTAAATTTGTCCAATTTACTTGATGGAACTTAATTAATGGTCTGGCTAAATTTGGTGATGGAAAGACTGACTGTTTCTGAGCAGGAAGGGTGGAAATAACAGTTATGGACAATTACAAACACTCTTGCCAGTAAAACCTCACATCCACTTTTTAACTAAATTAACACATTTCTGCAAATATGTTCAGGACAACACTTCAGAAACAGTTAGCACAGCCATCAAAATAGAATTTGAGTGTTTGTTTTTTTTTTTTTAACCGGTACTATATTCACTCTGCAGATCTCTTTACTGAATGTTGGGTTCCTGCTGAAACATTTGCACATATGCAATCATATTAAAGAGATGGTGAGTAAAGGTTGGTGAAAATCTTGAAAAATTAACCAAATGTTAATGTTAAACAGTGGTGTTTGTGGCCAATGTTCACACAGTACTTGTAGATTAATCATCATGTAATGTATGACAGTGATTTAAAAAAAGTACTATGAAAGAACTTTTCTTCTTTTGGAAGATGATTGTAAATGCTTTGGTGGCAGAAAGGAGTCAGCATGGGTACTCTGACTGGTCTGTAGCTACTCAGCCACATACAAAGCAGGAAGCGATGCACTGCGTCATTTTTTCAGAATTTGATGGTACAATAGTTTCTGGGTGGGATTAAACAGACTAGCATTTGCTCCCCACACTCTTCTGTCACCAATTCATTCATTCTAATTCCTTGGATCACCTGGTACTAACAACTGAAATACTGGCATCAGTGATTATGATGGCCAGTGTAGAGCTGGCCATTTGTAACATGATTTTTTGTGATTTGTAACAGGATTTGGATGTAGTGCTCTAACATAAACATGTCAAGATATTTTGTGATGTTGTTTATTTTCATTGGGGCTTCACAGGTCTCAGAAGAAGTACATGCTTTTTGCTAGCATCTTAGAAAACTCCCACTGAAATTCAACTTCAGCCCAAACAGACAGTAATGCTTGTACATCTGTGACTTCTCAGTCTGTATCTCCGTTGTTCTTTTTTGCTCGGATGTTAAAAAAACATCAGTGGCCTCTTCCCATGTTGCCATGAATACATAACTAATCAGATAGTAGTGATGCAGTAAGCTCAGCTGCAGCTCTCTTTTGGCCCTGCCATCGACCAGTTTGAGTTCAGGTAAATTTTTATGTTAATGGTAAAATCTTTGTTCACAGTACAGCACCATTCCTTTTGCCAGTTCACAAATTCAGGTGGCAGGAATGCTTTTAGACCACGGGAGGAAACCAGAGCTCTCAGCAGAAACCCCCATAGGCACAGAGAGGGCCCTTACCAGTCTACATGTTGGCCAGGAGGACAGTTGTGTATTTCACTGCCAGCATTCTTGATTCTTTTCCACAGAAAACAAAGAATAAATATGTGTTGAACGATCTGGATGAAGAGACCAAGGAGAGAAGATGGTGGCAGCAGGTGTGGTTGACCATCTGACTGGTCCATTTAACACCTGGTCACTCCTCTACCTCCCCCTCCTTCTCCTCCTTTTGTTTCACATTGTTTTCCTCTCTTCCCTTTTATTCCTCCTCTTTCCCCCATCTTCCCTGCCTCAGAGTAGCTAATTTATTTCTTTCATCCCCTCCTCTGGCCCTTGTTCACCTGTCCGCACCTCAAGGCCTCCTCTAACCCTCTCCAACCTCTACTCCAATCTATATAAGAGTCTCTCAGCTTCTATCCACCTATTAGAGTGAACATTTAGAGGTAGACTGTAATATGAGATAAGATAAGATAAGATAAGATAAGATAAAATAAGATAAGATTAGATAAGATAAGGTAAGTTAAGATAAGATTAGATAAAATGATAAACCTTCATTGTTACTCTGGCCAGTGGACAGAACAAAAATAAGAGCAACATAACCCGCAATAAAATAGAAAGTATACAACACAATATCAAATTAATAATGCAAAATAAGATAATTAAAAATAGATAGTAAATATACACAATATTGAAATCAATCAAAGGACTTAATGCACATTCTGTGTTTTAATAAATCATCAGCATTTCTCATTTTCTCTCACAATGCCCCTGTCTGCAGCCTATTGTTTCTTCATGATGACCAACAGCTTTCAGCACAGAGATGCCATGCTCACAATTTTCCACCCAAATGGCACTAGTTTAACATGCATTAGCAGGTGAAAATGACTGGGAAAAGTCACTGGGATGCCAAAAGGTTAAATTGCAGACAGTAAAAAAAAAAGAAAGGAAAAAAAATGATTGTCTCATGAGTTTAAATTGATTCTAATTTGAATTTCTGGAACAGATAGACAAGTGGAGAGAGAGAGAGAGAGAAAGAAAGAGAGAGAGTGTGAGGAGAGAGAGAGAGAGAGAGAGAGAGAGAGAGAGAGAGAGAGAGAAGGAGAGAGGAGAGAGAGAGAATGAAATAGAAAGAGAGAGAAAGTGATGCAATTAACGTTGCGTTAACACTTCATTAGCTCACGTCCAATATATATCCAGCTAATATATCTCGCTTGAGAGGCTGGCAAGAAGATACATTACAAGCAACAGGTCTAAATAGGCCTCTCTTTTAATCAGTTTACTAATGAAAATGTTGTTGGTGTTCTGAGAAATATCCAAAATCATAACATTATAGTAAAGGGCAAAATACATCCTTTGCATTTGAAGTAAGCAAATGCAAAGAGTAAAGTTATTTCTGTTGATTCGGTAAGGTTCAGGACAGTTACATATGATATAAAAAACACCTTCTGTATTTCGTACAATGTAAAAAAAACAAACATTTTTGGGCAGTGACATTAAAAGTATTTTGGATAGTGGTATACAGTGGTCTTATAGAAAGGGTGGCTGTCAACACATTTAAAACCTTCATTAGAATGAAAAGTAGATCATGTCACTGATGATGTGATTGGTTGGGGGGGAGGTGGGACACTGGTAAGAAAATTGGATGCTAAAATAAGACAAACGAACCAAACAGTGTTAAATATTAATGTGGACATGTTTTTCCTTAACAACAGGAAACTGATGAGAGAAATATGTACTAAACTAATTATAGTACTACTCCTATTGGTAATGAAAAGATGGAACAATGATTTATGATTTTATTTATTAACCTATTGACATCTGAAACTGAATTTCAGTAATTGATTTACTGTCTTTTAGAAGAACCAAATTAAATTTCCCCCTAAAAATATCATTATTAATATTTTAGTGCCCTGCACATTTTAGTGTTTTTTCTTCTTTAAAACATTCGTTTTGACCCAGGAAAAGCTTTTATTTAGCTGAGTAGTTGGCTCAGGTGTCTTGGGAGCGGGTTAAACACTAAAATTGTGCAGAACATGAACCAAGGCTGGGGACCAGTGCTTGAGAAAGACATTTTTAAATGAGATGTTTAAGGGTATAGGACCTTTTAGGGGTTTAACTCATCATCATACAGACAAACAACTCCACATACGGAAGTTCCCCTGGTTTGTGTTAATTTTCAAGGTGCCCAAGGTTCTGCTAAATTTTATTTGGTGATCCTATGGTATCTCGCCTAGAAGCAATGTTATTGTAATTTAAAAACATGTAACAATAATACAGCTATAAATGAAAAACAAACGATTTTATTTTAGGTAATAGACGAACTCCAGGAGAACTTTCAGAATAGTCTCTGCCCACAAGTTTGTAGGGAAAACCTGCAGAGGGAGGGGGTCCAGAGAGCGGCCAAGTGAAAGAGCAGCAAACAGGGAGTGTGTAGGAGAGCAAAAAACGGTTGAAAAAAACTGTTTTACACATTTACATTTACGGCATTTAGCTGACGCCCTTATCCAGAGCGATGTACAACAGTGCTCAAGTAATCCACAACAGT
>JBBMFX010062647.1:0-10806 GCA_037832545.1 Rhabdalestes septentrionalis
TGTTTTTATCCACATTCAGGCTAAAAATACTTGTTTTTACAGGACAAACCATGGTCTTCTTTTTGATACACCCCTAGAGAGCATTGAACATTGTATGCCTTCCATCAAATCTGTTTTTTCCGCGGCCGAGCTGCGAAGAGAAATGCACCGTTAGACCCGGAGAGCACTGGAAAGTTTCTCCAGTTCTGGGTGGAGGAGAACTTCGTGCTCGGGCTCGTTGTAAAGGTCATTTTGAGCTTTTAGTCGGAGTCGGGCTTGGTTTTCAGGGATTGAGATCACGTGGATTTTTTTTTCTTCTTCTTTCGAATACTGGAATCTCAAAATGAAAACTCAAATGCCATCCCACCGAACGAATACTCGAATATTCGAGTATTCGGTTACAGGCCTACATATTTTTTAAAAAGCTTAAAAAGATTCAGGGCTTTTGAAGTGAGATTCAGGGCTTCAGTCCCCAAAGCCACCCCCAAGCTCCGCCCCTGGTTTTGTGTGCCTTTTACTTCACACATACATCTCAATTCTAATCAAAATGTGAGTGTTTTGAGGTGGAGAAACTCCATCTGCTCCTGCCTGTGTGGTGCTGTGGCTGCTATTGCTGCGATCGTTTACAGCCTTGTTCTCAGCAGGGATTGAATCGTAAACTTTATATTAGCATGTCTGCTTTGTTTTGATATTATGAATATCTGTTATGAATTATTTTGAGCATTAATTTCATCACTGAGGATGTATCAAACTTAAATGTAGGTATTAATTATTTAATTTTATTCCAGTATCCCCTGTCCGTCTTCATTTTTGCCATTTTAGGGTACAAAGTTTGTCAAAACTACTTAATATTTTTCGATTTGGTTTAGAGGTCGACCGATATGGGTTTTTCAGAGCCGATGCCAATGCCCCGCAGGAAACACAAATGTTCTGCGTTTTCTCCTGTGAGCCTACTCGTCATAGATCATTCCAGTCTCACTAAATACTCTCTCACTGGAAACAGAGGCTGGGGTCCAGCAAAAGCAGCATGAGCCACTTGTTCCAGAGAGGTCCCGCAGAGATGCCTGTCTGTAAATTGGCGTAGTGCACTTGGATATCGGCCGATGCCGATACATTAAAAAATGCCAAATATCGGCCCGATATATCGGTCGACCTCTAATTTGGTTTCTCGAATGTTATGATGGAAATAAGAGAATATAAGACAATAAGAGATTATCATTTACAGAATGTATTATCTATAACTGTATTTACAGTATTATTGGATAATTTAGAGTAATTGTGTCACATTTATTAAAGAATTATGTTACAAATACATGCTACACTTACTGTTACATTTACTATTTTAAGGTGATGGAGAAAAAAGCAAAAGCAGAGTGTGTCCTAGGAAATGAATCTGCAGGCCTGTTTTTTTTTTTTACTTTATACACTATTATTTAAATATAATAAATATAGCTAACTCGTACCCATCGCATGTTCCCAAAAAAGTACATCTGTGTGTATGAGTGATTTTTTTTTATATTAGTGAATTAGTGAACATGACCATTCTGTGATAAGTGTACACACCACAGCACAAAGTGTGAACAGCGCAAAATTCTTTCTCTGCTCTTAACTAATTCACTGAGTGAAGCAGCGGGCAGCCTGGAACACAGTTCACTGAGAGCAGTGTTTGGCGATGGTACCTTGCTCAGGGTACACAAGAAGAGACGATTGGCCCAAACAGTTCGAAACTTAATTCTATGGGAAACGCTGCATGCGCATTTAATCTTGCTATATACCTGATTAATGAATACTGGCAAATATCTAGTGTACAGGGACAGAAGACAGCTAAACAGCAGAAATTACATATAACCTAGTAATGTACTGTATAACAGTGCATTGAAACATTATGATACGATAATGCCAAAAATATGACAACGTGGAGAATGCATTGATTATATCTGATGCAATTGCAATGTTTAAACACCAACGTTAGCAGATGACCCGCCTTGATCAATAATCAATCAATAAAAATCTGAAGCCTGTTCATGTCAAACACAATCCTCCTACCCAAGGGTCATTATGCAACAAGGAAAATAATGAATTGGACTGTCCAGAGTTATGTAGAGCCACTTTCATATAATTTCTTCAGCTGTGTGTGATAAAGCTATTTTATCTTCTTTTGTCATCCATGTTGGGACTGGAAAGCTGGAAACTGCTGGGTCACAGCTAGCCACAAGGCTGACACTTGAAGAGGTGTGCCAGCTTGGCCACTGCAAGTGTAAGCTTGACCACTGCAGAAAAATAATAATCTCAGGTTGTTGCCGTTGTAGTCATAACCTTATCTCATCTGCAAAATATTAATTCCAGCATCAATGCCTTAATTTACGGGGAGTAAACGTTATCGCCTTTTAGTATCAGCTAGGGGTGGGGGATATCATCAAAAACATCATTAAAATATGTCAGGATATTTATGTTCATATTATATTTATGGTTGGAATGGTAAAAAAGAACCTGCAGTGCTACATTATATGTGGTCAAAAAGTAAAAAATACAGTGACCTTCATCTATTTCTAAACACATCAGTCACTGGTCCTTTTGCATTGCCCTACCTCATTTAGTACACGCAGCCTAAGCCAGAAATTCCTAATCCAAACATGTGCGTCAGCAAAACAGCTCTGGCCTGTTGAGCCAGGTACTCCACTCGTCTGCAGGTGAGCTGTGGGATCTGGCGACAAGCCTGTAGTAGCAGAACCTTCAAGTCCTTTAAGATGTGAGGGGGGCCTCGCGGTTTGGATCTAGTTTGTCCAGCACAACAGATGTTTTATCAAATTGAGTTCTGGGAAATTTGGAGGCCAAATCAAGACTGTGAACACTCCATCATGCTTTAGCAGGGTACATTAATCATCAGGCTAAAAGAGGGTGATGCCAGGTCTGCAACAATGTTTAGGTAGGTGGTACATGTCAAAGTAACATCAATATGTATGCCAGGACTTCCCAACAGAACACTGCCAAGAGCATCACACTGCCATGATTTCTAATCATATTGCATCTTGGTGCAAAGAACTGCAACAATAACTGCATCACCAAGGTGCCAAAGACCGACATTACTGTCATAACAGCACCCCCTTCCATTCGACTTCGATATATTTTACAATACATGTGCACCACCTAACCGGCATGTCTGCAGATAACTGGGTGAAGTATTAAGCCTTCCATAGCACCACCCCCTTCACACTACACAGTTTTGATCGTTTTTAAAACACATCGCAACAACTAAACACTCCTCACTACAATTGTGTGTGTCAATTTACATTTCTTTCGAAATCCCATTACAATAGTTACATTTGGAGTCTTGCCTAATATAATGTGGAACCAAACCCCACTTGCAGGGAGGTTAGCAGCATCAACTACTATGCAGGCATTTTGGCTATAATAAGCTTGATCCAATTCAATTCCAGTATTTTCCAACTTCCTATGCCACTTTTGTAGAATGTGATGTAAACAGACTCTACGCAGGACCTGCAGCAGCGAGAAGTTAACAGTGATGTAAATGTCGGCACTCTGGACCTGTTTATAGCCTGTTCGAGGGATGAATACAGTTATTAAAGCTGACTGTAATTACTTTTCACAGATGATTGCTTTTGCAAATATGTTTACTTTGGTTTAATTTGGCCACTTTATGCATGTAGTTTAATACATGCGTACAATGAACAAATGGCAATTATTTGCCAGCTACAAGTTCATAAAAAGTAGAATATGAGAACTTATACATGCATATTTTCTATGAAAACACATTCATTAAGTGCTACTGACCAGCAAAATTTTCCAAACAAATTGGGAGGTAAAAAACTGGATTGAAGATTTAAACCCCCAAAACAAAACAAAAAGTAATTGCTTCTGTTATAATGGACGACAAAGAATGAATACAAATATAGACTAGGTTCCAGTTTTCTAAACTCCATTATTAACTGTATTATTTGTATTAACACGAGACAAGTATATCCAAATACACCTCTAACGAGCCAGTCAAGCTCCAGATTACCACAACAATAAGCCGTGTATCAAGTCAAAACACCGTGTTATGACAAGCTTAGAGCAGATATGCCAAGACTGCAGAGTTCAAATCTCTTATGTCAGCTCTATGTGCAAGAGCTTTATTTTGCAAGATCCATCTCTATGCCATCACACATGTACACACACGTAGGCTATAGCACAAAAGCAAATATGCAGCGAATGGTGAAAAGGGCCTGATCTCTGATATTATCTAAAAAAAACAAAAACATTCTTCAGTTCACATGAGTTTGCCAGAACAGGTGTGTAAAGCGGGAGGGGGTTATTCAACAAGAGACACCCTTGTCTGACCTGATTCTATATTTGCCCCATTCAACAAAAAGTTTACGATAAATTTAGAAAAGATACCAACTCCACAAAACCTTTTAAGAACCCTTCATTTAAATTTGTTGCACTGGTCACTTGATGCTTAATACTTTAAGCACTGTTCACCAACTTCTGTGTTGAGTGGTTTCACTCTTAAAATAACACTGAATCTACACACACTCACTACAAGATTCTGGTACAGCTTTTGCCCCACTAAAAGACTGTTCAACATACACTAATATGAAGACTTCAACACACACACACACACAAACACACTAATGTTTATCAAATATTATATTTGTATATATTTGATCTCTTCAAAGCTTAACACTAATTAGTACTAATTATTAAGCATTCTCCATACTGCAACATACTTTACAACCTCATACTGAACACTGTATTATATTTTGTTAGGCATCTCCTAGTACTTAGTATCTAACACATAGTATTTAATGTACTGTAATTTTCCACTGTCTGACTTAAGTGTGTGTGGAGAAGTATTCAATTCAGAGTCATTTGCACTTTGCAGATATGAAAATAATCATTTGAATCTTTGAATGTAGCTTTAAAAACAGATTGACTGAAATAGTCCCAGAACTGGCAGGCAGGTGCAAAGAATTCAGGGACTTTTCACAGGTAGCTTGCATGGCTAATTTTTGCAGCCCAACGCTTAGAAGGTTAATCTGTGCCACAAGGGATCTGGCTGCGGCTAAACAAGAGTGTCAGAGCTTGAGTGCTGTGACAATTGCTGCGGCTGCATCCTCGAACCACAGGGGCAGGCTTAGGCAACAGAAATAGACGGGGCAGTACCAGGTCAACAGGTAGATATTTGAGCCTGCAGGGCAGTTAACCTCAAGTATGTGATTGGTAAGACTAGACTAGCTTGCTAAAAGTACCACAACCTCAGCAATCGTGTCAATGGTAGCGCTGGCCTGAATAGTATGGATACTCAAGGACTGGTTTACGTTGCTGATCGTTTCTCCATGGATATTTGTGTCATCATTTATTGCTCAAACTATAAGACTTTGCAATCAGCAAAGCAAGACACAATTTCATTATATCTTGGCTGAGAGATCCTTTTGAAATCAATAGGTCTGTACTTAAAACATCAGTTTCAACCACACAAAGTATCAGAGTTGATTTCCAGTGGACAGATATACGGTGTAACATTTGTACAGGTTCAAAGACATTGTGTCAACGAGCCCCGAGTTAGTTCCATTATTTGTACACTATATTTCATGATGAAAGCAAGACAGTATTACACATATTAGTAAAACACCCCAAGAGCTAACAGATGTGTTTTGTCAAACATATTCTAATCTATCTGATAACCTTGCTATCAATGGTGATCATGTGAAGGTGAGCTGGTTGGAATTCCATTTGGAATTTATTCTGACAACTCAACTGCACATGTTGCATTTGTAGTGAGCAAAAATGAGTAAAATAAGTGACTTGTAGTTCACTCATGGTCTTTCTTTGTCTACATTTGTCTAAATGGTCCTCTAATTACAGGTCCAGGTGATATTGCTGCCTGACAATCCGGTCATCTATAGTGGGAGGACACACTATGTTGAGTCTTCTATTTCGAGGCTGTTTACATCTCACATCAACATGCTGTTTATGTCCAGAGTGTATCTGAATATACTTTAGTGGGATTCCACTTGCATTTTTCACTAAATGCATTCCCAGTATGACTAGATTTTACTTCCCTGTTTTAAAAAGAAATCATTATTCCAAAGAGCAGGACGGCCCTTTGTTTGGGAAGCAGTCCAGCCATAGTAAGAAATGTACAATCTTCTGATGGCCATTTACAGGGCACCCTAGAGTTACAATGGTCTCGACATACGACATCTCGACTCTCCCACTCCAATTTGACTTAGCTTCATACTTGGGTGAACTAGTTTGGTTGAGCGGCAGAAGAATACGCAGAAATGTGACATGTGAGTGAGGGAGTTTTCCTTGTCTGTTGAGTAAAATTAAACAATCGCAAATGCACACCACATCCTCGATGGAACTGAAGTCTAACGAGCAAAAATCTGAAGTCTCTGAAGATCTCTTAAAAAGCAACCATTGTTTATAAGGGTAGATTATGAAGCGTGCACATTTTGAGTTTCTTGTGGAATTTTCCAAACCAGAGGCCAGCACAGCTGTCACACCTCAGTAGGCAATGCATTTGTGGATTATTTTATTAAGGGCTAGATTCATTATTTAGGAGAGACAAGGCAAGGGAACCTATGACACTGTCTGACGTCACTGGGCTGCCTGAATGGTTGCACTCAGAGAAAGGTTTTTGGGAATGTAGACAATCACTAATTGGACAAGGGTCTCGTTGGCTGGCGAAAGAACAGGCCTTTATGCAACCGGACTGATAAATGGGATGGGAGCCTGTGCCCATGTTTACTGTGTGGGTGGGCTGACTGTATTCTAGGGCTGGGCGATTTGGTCTAAAATCTAAATCTCGATTAATTGGACATTTGAACACGATTACGATTATTTTATTTATTTATTTATTTTGCCTTCATAGTTCATTGACAAGTTTTGTACAATAAATATGCTCACATATTACAAGTGAGAGATTTCTGAAAGAAGGGTGCATATCTTGATTTTAAAATAGTTGAAGGAAAGATACTATCTACTATCTATGATTATTTATTGAACATCAGTGGCTCAACAGGCCAGAGCTTTTTTGCTGACGCACATGTTTGGATTAGGAATTTCTGGCTTAGGCTGCATGTACTAAATGAGGTCGGGCCATGGAAAAGGACCAGTGACTGATGTGTTTAGAAATAGATGAAGGTCACTGTATTTTTTACTTTTTGACCACATATAATGTAGCACACATTGCCTAAAACGAACAGTCACTTTGTTATTATAAAAAAGTAAAAATAAATAACTTGCAAACAAAATAAATTATTTTCAATGTTTTTCTTATTAAAAATAGTCCAAACGTGGTGGTGTTTTTAAAGGGAAAGTAATCGACCTGGAAATTTTTGATCGATTATAGGTTCTGAATGTCGATTTCAATTAATTCAATTCAATTCCATTTTATTTCTATAGCGCTTTTTACAACCAGGTTGACACAAAGCAGCTTTAGAGTGTCCAGGTCTGAGCCGCTAGTGAGTAAGCCGAAGGAAAAACTCCCTCAGATGGAGGAAGAAACCTCGGGAGGAACCAAGACTCAAAAGGGGAGCCCGTCCTCCTCAGGTCGACCCAGAGAGGATTAATTGCCCAGCTCTACTGTATTCCCCCACCAACTCTGAAATGCAAAAGGTACCATTCATACTTCAGAGACAACACATAAAACAAGTAATAAAGCAGGAAAAGGAGGAATCTCTACTAACA
The DNA here is from genome assembly GCA_037832545.1 of Rhabdalestes septentrionalis. Classification (NCBI taxonomy): domain Eukaryota; kingdom Metazoa; phylum Chordata; class Actinopteri; order Characiformes; family Alestidae; genus Rhabdalestes; species Rhabdalestes septentrionalis. The sequence continues at coordinate 7,678 of JBBMFX010062647.1, forward strand.
ATTGTTCTCATTACAGAAAAATGTACTGATCAGTATAATGGCTTGACAAAGATACAAAAGTAGATTATGGTAGGCCTTATGTGCATTTACTGCACTACTTGGATGAAGATCCTACCTATTGTTCAGGATTGAAAGATATCAACAAACCAAAAATCACAAAGCGAAAAGGCTTCTGGCCTAAAACCTTAAACTATGACAAAGAGGCAGAAAAATAACAGCTGAAGAGCAGGTTTTTAAGGGGAAACTTTCCTTATGAACCACGAACACTCAACAGGCCAGAAAGCACTGGTAGGCAATTCACTTGTAACGTTGGTTTGTTTAAGCGTTCAGATCACAAATTCCAGTGTATAGCATGTGTGAGATTTGCTGGAAGCTTGCCAGTTCCTGCGAGCCCGAGAGGCACGGACATTCCAGCTAGGAAGTTTAGCTACACGGGTTTATCAAAGCTGTGTTCCTCCTTCACTTCAGAAAAACGTGTTCCATAGATTTAAATGGTTTATTAATGTGTTAAATGTTTAATCACGGCAGCATTGCTTTAAGCAAAGAGTGGGGACGTGAAATGAGTGAATCTTGACATTGTTTTGTTCAAAGGAATGATCTAGAAAGCTGGGTGGTTATATCTAAAATGCTGAATTAAGGTGCACCAAAAGCTTCCAAAATTTCAGCAGCCAAGAGCACTCCTCTAAATTATTTCTGAGAGACAGCCACTGATGAATACTTCATGATAGGAGTGCATGAAGAGAAAAAAAATGAATGCATCTTTAGTAAGATGTACAGAGATTGGTCGGTCCACAAGGAACCCCGACAGCACATTAAGCTGTTCACACCGATCGCAGCACCCAACTGGACATAATCATGCCCAGTGAGTCACCACCTCAATGTACATAAGAACACAAAGAACAGCGAGCAGGGATTTCCACAGGCTGAACACTAGGGTCCAGGCCTCGCTCTGTAGTTTCATAATGCTGCCTGGGTCCTAGAGGGTATTAGCACTGTATAGGCGGTACAGAATGATAGTGAACTGACGCAAGGCTGAATGGAATGTGCCTGGTTTTCGGCAGTTGCCCATAGCGAAGATTCGCCAACATACGTACATGCCACCATGATCGTAATATTGTGATTGCTGTTCATTGCTCAAGCGAAAGATTGACACACAAACATACTCCTTCCACATCGGATTGGCCAAAAGCACTAACTGTTACAGAGAACTACTACCGGGGTCTGTATATCTTAAAAACGGGCATCTGCTCTGTGCTGCACCAGCTGCCTCAGGCCTTCGACTCTTGCATTTTTTGGCAACCACATTTGGAGTTCATTTTAGAGTTATTCTGATTCACAGCTATCTTGTTAACAACAGTTTTATTAAGCATAAACAGTAACTCTCAGACAATTCTTCTCTGTTTCTTGAAGAAACACTCACCACATTGTGAGCCAACCCGAGAAGGATCTCATTCCATTCTCCACAAACAATAACACGTGCAAAGCAGACAGGGATTCCAGACGTTGTTGTCATTCGGCCTGCAGCCGTTCTTAGAGGTTGGCAGCAGTGCGAGTGTCCAACTCACCTGCATTTTGCTAGATTTACTTCAAATGAGCAGTGTACAACAAGAGAGAACGGCCAAAAAATTTAAACCAGAGACTCGGTTCAATGTCTCAATGAATGATTGGATTCATAAGATGTAGCAGTTTCCAAACCTCTGACCCCTTGTCAGTCTCATTTTTATCTGGTTCCTTCTCCCCACACCTGGACCAGCCATAGATCTCCACCCTGAGGTAGTTTTGGAGCTGGAACACTGGAAAAAATATGGGAATGTCCCTTTGGGATCTCCCAAAGTCATGTTACCTAGCATCAGTGTACAACTGACAGCACGTGGTGAAAAATACTGCTGCTTGGACAGGTGTGTGTGGAAGAGTTTGCACACAACATTTGTGCATGATTATGTCTCAAACCTATCTGATCTGTAACCTTCTGGATTTCCTACCTGTATCATGTTGTGGGGAACCTGCTGGGAATTACATTCCAACCAAATCTCAATCTCAGGTACACTACATGGACAAACGTATTGGGACACACCTGTTTTTCAGGGTTTGGGCTAGGCTTCTTACTTCAAGTGAAGGACAAACTTAATGCTTCAGCATAAAATAACATTTTGGACAACACCTTGCTTCTAAATTTGTGGACACAGTTTGGGGAAGAATTACTGCATGACTGTGCCCCAGCTCCATAAAGACATGGTTGGATGCCTTTCGGTGTGGAAGAACTTAACTGACCTGCAAGGAGCACTGAGCTAAACCGATTCAACCCCTTTGGATGAACTGGAACGGAGATTGCGCGCCAGGTGTACTCATCCAAAATCAGTCCCTGACCACAGAAATTCTCTACAGAATGAATGGGCACAAAATCCCACAGAAACACTCCAAAATATTGTGGAATGCCTTCTGAGAAGAGTGGAAGCTCTTATAGTTGCAAAGCTGGACTCAACTGGTGGATAAATGTGGACAAGCCCTGGCGATGTCACAACTGATACCCCACCCTCGGGGTACATGGATAGGACACAGGGTGGGCACAGAAAGGGACCCCCACAGCTGAGGAGCTCCAGCTCTCCTGGACTCTTTCTGGAAAGGTCTCTGAGAAAGACTCGTACCATCAGTCATGTTTTAGTCTTCTCACTTCAACAGTGCAGCAACTTTCGTTTGTTTTTGACAGTAAAGAGGCGAAGAGCACCCTCTTCTCCTCGCAGTATGTCTGTTTACACCAGGTTTACACGCTTTTAAAGCAGCTAGCAGCGGAGTTTGTTAGCACACCCCCCGAGAGCCCCATAAAACACCGGCCACAACCCCCCGCCTGTGTCCGGCTCAAACCGCCCGAGTGAAGACTAACTTTTCACTAACGTTTCTAAACAGCACAAACGGAAAACAGCTCTTTTACTCACCCTCGTCTGACCCAGCGGCTTTCCTGAGAGAGCTGTAAACACACCGCTCCTGATACCGCTCCCCGAAGACTGATACAACTTACCACACACACACACTAATATACACACACGACCTCTGTCTCTGTTTGTCTCTCTCTCTCTCTCTCACACACACTTTCCCGACTGGCAAAGTGTTGAAATAAACATGTATATGTGC
>JBBMFX010062656.1:0-10805 GCA_037832545.1 Rhabdalestes septentrionalis
CCTCAAGGGTCTTCAGGATGCATCAAATAAAAGCTGAATTACAGTACAGTTCAACGTACAAGTTAATATGCTTCAGTGTAAAACTTAAAAAAACAAGCTCGGAGAACATTTTAACTCCACTCAACACTGCACGCCTCAGGAAAGACTCTGCCACGGGGTGCAGATTTCCCGCGCTAATGACGCACAAAGAGGCGGGGCTAGACAATCTGACGAAACGACCGGAAGTACAGTCTGCAAAAGAATGCATAACAAAACATTATAGTGCTAAAAAATATATATATATCTAAAATAAACTAATTTTAAATCATTTGTGTGGGGCCACTACTAAGAATTACAAGCTAATACTAATCAGGAGAAAAAGGGTAGGTTGTTCAGAACAAAAATTTGGATCAGACTGAATAATGGTGTAGTTTCATTGCGATTACAGGAGACTGAGGCAGGACATCAGGCCCCATAAGACAATAGAAGTCATTTGTTTAATAATATTTTATATTCAATTTGTAATTTTTCTGATGAATAAATCAAATGTGGAAAAATAAAATAAAGGCTAAAAATGACCGGCTATTCCTGAAAGGATGCAGGAAAAAAAATATTAGAAATGCCATCAAAGTGGTGGATAGACAAATGTGGAGTTTTCTTTTTCTGCCCCCCAGTATAAAAACATGAGACATTAAATGAATGTCTGTGTACAAACCGAGCAATGTTAAGTATATATCTTTAAAAATCAAGACATTCTATGCAGGTAAGAATTGCTTTGAACAATTTTAGACAGACATCAATGTGAACTGTACATTTGCTTGTGTACGTGTATTTATTCGTTCATTGGCCACTTGTAAAATATTTCTGGTGAAAGTTGTTTGGAAAAATGCATTTGGTTTTCCAGAAAATAATTGACTACATGATTAATCTTATACTGGATGAAGGTCACATCCATAAATGAGTTTGCAGTTAAGACACCTTTCTTTACTGCATTCAGGAACAAGTTTACAAAATATACAGAGGCAATTCAATACTACACACAAAAAATTCAATCAAAACAGCTCGCATCGTTTTAAAAATCTTCATATAATTTATGCCTTAGTCTGCTGAATACCATGTAGCCAGAAATCACTATTAAGTACATGCAGCAACATACTGTCATCGTCTACTTTAACTCAATAAAATCTGCTGGAGTACATATGTGTACAAGTAATACAGATGATGTGGAACTGGAGCTGTGTGAATGTGCTACAGTGTTCTCCTTCTATAGCTGAATGCCCAGTAGAATATTATTCAATATATTCATATTCAGTGGGACAAACTGGTTCCTAGTCTGCATTCGTACTCTGGTAAGTTTGAGCAATATGGACAAGGATCACTGAAAGCTCATTATTTATTTTCGTTTGCTTTTAGAAACTTTCTACAAAGACCAGAAACCTGAAAAACACCCCACCTAGAACCTGAACACATTTGAGCACAAACATGGTTTAGACCAGACAGTAGAAAGGAGGCAACAAGAGGATCAATTTAAAGTGAAAATATCCAGCTTTATTTACATGGAAGCAGACAAGGGCATAGAAAATATTTACAACAAGTGGGAGGTAGGGGGGTATAAACATCTGACAAATAAAAGAACATTATTGCAGCAGATAATATTATGATCCACACTTCATTTTTTCCCCTGAGGTCCACTTTTGTGTGGCTTAATGTAGTAAAATGTGGTTGTTCCTTTGGTCACCCCAATCTTAAAAAGAAATCAAACCACATCCAGCTGTACATAAAGAGGCACTTTTTGCAGATGTGTCTTTTGCAGACACCCAAATACCAGCTTTTCTGCCTCTAATTTGCAGTGTCCATTGATATTAAAATCCACAGGTCCATACAGTACTCTAAATTAAATATCCTCTCATTTATACCACAGCAGACTTACAGCCTCACAGATCTGATGAGATGACAAAAGAACATTTTTGTTGATGCCTCAAACTATAGACCTAAGCATTCTTTTAGAAGTGTTGGTAAACAGATTTGATTTTACAATTTTACAAATTGTAATTAGAATCCATCACACTTTTATCAAGGTTTTCAGTAAGAATGCAGATTATTTTCTGTGGAATATAAAAGGCACTAAATCTGCATTCTTACTGCACAAAGTTTGCTACATTTGGGCCACATCACTAAGGATCAACTCAATTATGTTGATCAATTGCACTTATTTTAAACAAACAGTAAGCTTTCAGTTGAAAAAGAAACCACAAATAAAAAAACAATAAAATTGACCAAAGAAAAAGTGCCAACAAAAAATAAATATGCAATTGCAGAGTGCAATCATAAATTGCAAACCAACGGGGGAAAAATGAAGCCTGTGCATAAAAGGCACAAAGAACAGGAAAATAGTACAGGCCTACGCACGCATGCACGTAGAGTCTTAGGCACCCAGGAAAAAATAACTTATAACCTGTTAACTAGGGGAGAGTAGTGTTAAGTTAAATGTTAAAACATTAATTTTACAATATATACAACCAACATTATTAGAGTAAAGTGTGGTTTTATGTATGGCAAAGAGTTCTCGTAACCATTTCCAGAACTCTTTCCTCATGGAAGTCCAATGTTCATTTTAGCTACAATCAAATACCTGCTTTGACTGGCTTTACTTCATTAGTTTATATTAGTTGGTGCTGCTCATGGAAGTTTATAAATCCACACAATGACTGGAGGCACTGAGCAGAAATCTGAAACCAAACCTGTGTTCTAACCAGCTCACAAAATATCAACTCATTTTAGAAAGAAGGAAACCTTGATACTTTTTTACTTCTTTGTTCGTTTGAGTTCATTGTGTTTTGCTGGCAGCATGGGCCTTTCTTTAGGAAGCTTAATGAAGCCCTAATAGTTGGTTCACACCCTGGTGGTTGGCTGACTATTGGTTGAAAAAGTGCTTGATTTGATATACAGCAGAGTCACTACTCAAATGTTAATATCGCTGATCATCATCTTAATCGAGGCAACCAAAATCGTGATCATGATTAAAATGCGATTAATTAGTGGGCAGGCAATGGGGGTAGGTGTGTTAGAGATTCCTCATAGCATAAACAGTTACAAAATCCCACCAAGTCAAGGTACTGAACACAAACCAAAATCTGTCATGGCTTTTAAAAGGCACTGCAATATAAAAATCATATTTCTATACATTTCTATTAACATTCATTTTACATTTCTTTCATTTGGCAGATGCTTTTGGCCAAAGTGACCTACGATATGCGGAAACTCAACTTCCACTACAGTGTTGGAACCAGAGTTTCCAGTGCTAATATCTTAATGTATAGGGATGGGTATCGTCAAGGTTTTTTTAATGGTATTACAACTTATAGATACAACTTATCGATTCGGTACTTTAACGGTGTTATCGGTACTTTTAAAAAAAAATTTCCTTTAAAAAATTTAAGAAAATTAAGAACAGAATGACAACACGTTAACCCTAAATCTAACCATAATCTAAAAAAAGTTTCATTTCAAAAACATTCAATTAAGTAACAATATTTTGGATCACTTGGCTTTTTCTGCCATCGTCATTCCATTAGCGCGAGTTCTCTCGTGTTGTGTGCGCGCGCAAGTTCTTTCATGTTGAGAGTGTGTGCTCTCCAGTTGTGTGCATGCGCGAATTCTCTCGTGTTGTAGGTGTGTGTGTGTGCGCAAGTTGTCTCGTGTTGTGTGCACGTGCGCAAATTTTCTCGTAGTGTGTGCATGCGTGCGAGTTCTCCTTTGTGTTGTGGTCTCCCTCCAGTACCGACAGCAGAACCCGGTCAGAGATTATCGGTACTTCGGTCTTTTAAAATTAGGCACTGGGGCCGATTAAGTACCGGGTCTCGATACCCATCCCTATTAATGTAGCAGTGGTGCAAGAAGCACGGAGGAAATAAATATTGGCAAACAAATAATTCACATCTTCTCAGGATTTTGCCTGGCTCTAGAATTATTTGTTTCCTTTCAGACTTTGGTTTGTGCTTCTGGTTTTTTATACAGTAGGGATGCACATATATAATAATTCAACAATTTAAAATGATAACTTCCCAGAGTGGTTTCCTTTGATGAGTTACATAAACAGGACTTTACACACAGATATATTATTTAGGTTCTCAATTGTGTCCTGAAAATCATGTGGATCCTACAGTAATGCACGGTCAAAACATCTTCAAGCCTGTATCAGGGGAAAAAAGTTTAAATAATTAAGCATGAAATGAGTCATCTGATATCTGCTTAAAACAAAAACCAAAATATCAAAGCTTTAAATACTTTCAGTAATATTAACAGCCAGTTGAAAATGTGGACTATGTAGATAATTACATTCAATGTTTAATAAAACGTATAGTGCTCCATACAAGTGTGTTCAACTACTAAATCATTTTATATTATTGGTTTATTTTAAAATAATATAATTACAGAACTTTTTATTTATTCATCATGGTATGATAATGGTTTGACACCTGTTGACTTTGGCAAATATTTCACATTTTAGCAAGAATCATGAACCACAAAATATCAAAGACTATGTAAAGGATAACCCACAAGTCTTTCTTTGTCATTTTTGTCAATGTAATTTCCAGGAGTAGATTGAGGTGCGAAATAGCCACCACTAAAAGCAAAAACTGTAGATGATTTTCACCTAAATAGTTACTTGCCACATGACCAAATACCACCCAGACAAGGACATAACAATAATAAAACTTGCCTGAGTATCTGCTCATGGATATACTGGGACTGGTCGAATAGGGTAAGGAATGTAGTGACATGGTGTATCCCCTTCTACAACCCCCCGGGGCTGTACAGACACTCGGCTAGGAGAGGTTTCTTCCACTGACAGTTTCACCTCACAGCCCACTGTTGAAACATGGGCATACAGAAGGTCACGAATTAACACATGAACAAAGGCACAATAAAGAAATAAAGTATAGAAATAAGATTTTTGAAGTACACCCCCATTTTTTCTCACTGCCAACCACCCAGTTAAATTCCATAGTGCTCATATAAGGGGAAGACACCAATGAGTCATAATTTATAGTTATCAAGACACACCCCAAAATATCGTGATGTCTATTGTAATTTGATTTATTCTGCATTGCTCACTTCAACTAGCATCACTGTGAAACAGGAAATTATATCAATGTGCTGACCTGCCTCATGCCAGCTACAACAACTGAAGACTCTGCAGCGAGAGACCACTGCAGTGAGCAATCGTAAAACAGCACCTGTGGAGAAACACGTTAAGATTATTAATGATTGACACACTTCAACTGTTGTGGATATACACTAAAGGTTTTGCGGGGTTACATTCCAAGAGCACCCGCATATAGTGAAAAAACGCACTGTTATGGTGTCATTAAAATGCCTAAATATGCCCCCAAATATGCTAATGAGTTCATTTAGCCTTAAAAAATGTTAAGGTAAACCCACATTCATACTGCACAGTTTAAAATGAACACCTGCAGTACTAGAATGTAAAACACAGGTGTTACCCCTGTACAGACTGTACAAAAATTAATGCATGTGTGCGGATAAATACAGTAATAAATTCATTTAATTTACATGAATATAAATACAGGGCTTTAAGAAGAACCAAATGAAAAACTAGAACACTCGAAACGCTCCAGGGGGGATATTCTGGACAGCAGCAACCAATAAGTTGGAAGGAGTAATAAAGAACATTCTTGGATTGGCTACTGTCAAACCTCCCCCCTTTGAGAACAGCTGACTGAGATGTTCCAGCCTCGTGCACCACGCCCCCTCATCCTAGTTCTGGTTGTTTATGTTTGGTGCGACGCTGAGCAGCAGAGGTTTATTCTGTGTCTGACTGCCATGTCTGACTCTCGCTGCGCATGTGGCTCAGACATCACAGTCAAGCTAGAAAATCTGCAATGGACTGAAACTGTGACTGCTGATCCGGGTGAATGTGGGGGTTTACTGTACCTCTTCACAGTATTCACATAGTAGATGTAGTAAACTGTTCAATTAGCAAATGCAGGACTCCTATGAAGTCTGAATGAGTTTCTATGAAACACTGCAAACTACAATGACCAAAGACAATTACTAAGATTTAAAATGTAATAATTCAGCTTGAGCTGCTGAACTACAAATCAAGTATAAACAGCTAAAGTGTTTAACATTGCACCTGCAACACTGCCACCCTGCAGAGATGAATTTTATTAGGTTAATGCAGGGTCACGTTACAGTGTAGTTTAAACTCTTCAAAGAACCCGATCTCCAGGAACAAAAATTGAAGCACAACAAACTAAAATGCAAGAAAAAAAAACTACTAATGGAACTTGCCTACAAATCTATCCAGGTATATGTTGCAGGTTGTGATCAGATTCTGATCCTCATCTTCATTCATATTCCAGGGCTGGACAACACCTGGAGAAGGAGAGGTTTCCTCCACTGAGAATTTCACACCACGATTTTCTGTTAAGACATTGGATATACACTGAAAACCACAAAAACAGCTGGGTGTAATTCAATACTAAATGGAAGCCACAACTGTCCATCAGAATACTTGAAGACCATTATGGTAGACTGAATCAGAAATATCAGGGGGTAGGCCAGTGAAAAATAAGATTATTTATAGGATACAGTCAATCAGTCATTTTTCCACAGCTGCAGCCTGGCTGCTTGATCTCCTGAAACTTCCTGCTGTGACCAGCAATGTGTATGTACTCTTGTGATGCTTCTAAATGAATGCGTTTGTCTATGGCTCTCACCATAACCTGTTCAACCTTACATGTAGCCTTAAGTTGATACTGATAAACGTTTGAACTGCTGCTTGCAAGTGAAGCTGCCAGCAAAGGTGCACCAAAATCTGACTTTTGGCTGCTTTTACATAACATCCACTTTTCCTTCTATGGTAGAAGGATGAGGTAATAGCTACAACAACCCTGACCTTTACCAAGAGCTGTGAAGCTGTTCCAGCATCAAAAAACAAGGAAAATAAAAATATCACTACTATTTCAACTGTGCAAACATGAAAGCTGCATATGATAGTGTAGCTTTATATTGTTCACTGTAAACATGACATGCCAGTCCTAACTACAGAAACCTTTTCTTTATTGGTAGCCTTAGTGAAGTAAAAACATATCCATGATGCTGATTTCTGCCAGGGGTAAAGTTAAGAAAGTCGTAGAACAAATGTCACACTTTCAGTTTTGGAAGCTCGCCCTTATACCACAGTTGCAAAATAAACTAAATCAGCAAATTAGCAGGTCAAATTCATGGTTCTTGGACTCATCTGTTAAAAAGGAATAAATGAAAATGTATGGCAGATGGACGACAAGGCTGCTGTACACTATCTTCTAAGCATATAGGTTACTTTGCGAGTGATCGCATCACAGATTTTACTGTGTGAGTGAGCGCATCACTGACGACTTTCTGTGGAATGGAGCTGAGTGTGGTAGGAATATCACTAACACCAACACGATGACGAGGCTGAGGTATAGCAAGCAGCAATTTCCTGAGGGATTTTCCCACGACTTCAAAGCAGAATGATCAATGTATGTACGCACGCAGACAATTTAAAACCTTGATTGGGATCAATAAATATATTATCCTGATGATTACTAAAGAGTCACAGTGCACTTATAAAGTCAATAGTTTTGTAAAACAAACAAACAATCTAAAACCAATAAAATTGAAAACCCTTAATGCAACAAAATCGGTTTTCAAAACAACTGGAAACTAAAGATCAAGAGCTGGTCCCCGGTCTAAACAGGGAATGCCTCTGTGGTTACAGGTCTAAACAGTGTTTAGTGTGCTGCAGCGGCCCCTCCAATGGGACTCACCTGCCACGCTAGTTTTCAGATCACGGTGTTTTGACCTGTCTGCAGGTCGTTTTGTCATTATGAACAACAGTAATGACTCCAAGCAAAGCTTTACTGTTGTAGCGTGTGTTTCTCAGGTGTCTCAGAACTGTAAGATATTTCTAAGCGATAAAGATGTCTTACGGAGAGGGGTTGATGCAGCTTAGCGGTGAGCTAACAACTTGAAGACACGCGATTGACTTCACAAAAAGTAAACAATAACAGAAAGCCAAAATGCAAGAAACATTAACCTCCTACCACAATATATTCCTTACCTGTAAAATTGGGCATCATAGTGCTAGTTTACTGTAGTTTACGAACGAAAAGCGAGTTCTCCCGCGACTGGTTTCGAGTCGAGTGTAAATGAACACTGTGAGTGGCTCTGTGCTACAGCGGCAAGTGTCGGGATTGGTCGGTAGCCTGACACTTCAAGGGGGGGGGGGCAACCACACACTGAATCCTAGCCACCCTGGCCACCCCATGCACTGCATGACAGTCGTCGCTGTGTGTGTTTGTACTTTTAGAAAAATAGGATCGATTGCGTAAAGAAAAGCGTACATGAATGCTTATGAAAATAGGGGTCTTCATTTTCTGGCTTTCTGTAGGCTACTTTAAATAACACTTCTAAGATTCATTGGTTAAGAATTTCTTTGACACCCTACCATCAACTAGAAAGTTCTCCCTTTTCATATTTTATCTCAGTTAGGTGGCCTACTTTTTTTCTTGTTTGTACTTATGATATTGATAAGATTCCTGTAAATGTCTGCATTTCATCGTCAGGCTTATCTGTCTTTGTCTCATCTACATTTTTTTCTCCTTATTACCACTTTGTATGGAATAACAGACATGTTGTATAAGCACAGATCGTTTTTTATGAAACCGTGATTTGATGACAATATTGTATTGGTGGATCAGCTATTTAATAAGGATGATTTTCGCTTGATGTATCAGAATATAAAACTCCTATACCTCCAAGTGATTATGTGAAAGTCTTTGGTGCAATACGTTCTGGTTTAGCATGCTATTTAAATCTCAACAGAGAATCAGGGTTGCCCAACATCTCATAAACCTTTTTTAACTGAAAGAAATAAATCAGACACACTGACATTGACACACACACACGAACGCACGCACACGTTACCGGTGTTGGGAGTAACGCGTTACAAAAGTAACTAATTACGGTAATGTATTGCTTTTTGCTGTAACGCGGTAATGCAAGGCATTACAGAAAAAATCGGTGATATTTTACTCGCTACAAATGTCAGTAACACGCGTTACAATACATTTTCTAACACGGAATTAAGTGTTTTTTTATCTTCATGCTGAAGTGTCACCAGAATGTTTGGATCATGACACAGTTATACCTTAAACTGCTGTTTATTATTACCGAACTGGTCACTGTCGGCTGAAACCACGCTGCAGTAAAACAAAAATAACAGAAAAGTAACAGCCCCAACTAACGAGATGCACTGGAGCTTCTCTCATACTAGCTCTCCCCCTTCTCAGATCCACGCACGCTCTCATTCCGATACACGCTGACCCCGCCCCCAAAATGCGCACCCCCTCTGTAAAACGTTTTTAAAAAGAACACTAAACAACATCACTGCAGTACAAATTCACCAAAATCACCGCGAGATCAGTGGAGGAGGAAAATGTTTCACTTCTTGTAGTCAGACAAAGCAGAGAGATGTTTGAACCTGCAACTGATAGAACGGCAGTTAGTCCTGTTTTTAAATATTAGCCGCTCAGTCAGATACCTCATCACCTTCCACTGGCTGTGGAATGAGCTCATTGAGCGTCATGAGCTACATTTTCCTTGCCCGATCCTTATTTCCATTTATTTTGTTGAGAGTAACTTAAAAGTAATGCAACAGTAGTGTAATGCCTTACATTTTAAATACAGTAATATTGCAATGTAACGAATAACTTTGAAATGACAGTAACAAGTAATAAATAATGCATTACAGTTTTGAAGTAACTTGCCAAACACTGCTCGTTACTGTAGTACAGCCTACGTTAAAACACACGTAAGATCAGGTTTCAAGCGAAGCTCCACTCTGAGTGTCACTAGATGTGCTCTGACGGAGCAGGTAGGCGGAATTATGAGTGACAGGTCCCGCCCCTCCCTACAACTAAGACTGGCTAATAAAATGGAAAATTAAAAAAAAAAAAATACCAAGTCTGTTGAAATAATCCTCTGTTTTTCGGCTAGAAGGTGTAGGCATAATTGCAATCGAATAAATATGGATCATGTAAAATCCTAGCTGAGGTATAATTAACTTCACATATTCAAAACTAGAGCACATAACATGTATTGTACTTAAGTTTTGCTTAATCATGTTAAGACTACAAAAACCTGTGGACGAGAAAAATTGGAAAAGAGCTGGCGGGGGAGAAACTGTGAAACGTATTGTCTTTATATCTATATATATATACTACAGTAATTCCAGCAGCTTTTAAACAAAAGGCACTCACCTTATTCCAGCGCCAGATATTTCTTTCTCACTCCTCTTCTAGCAACTGATGGACGAGTAAAAATTAACGCTGTTCCACTACTACCCAGTGTAGCGCTAAAGTTAAAAACACACAAAGAAGCAAATTGTAACCCTATCTCTGCATGCCTCAGGAACTAACCGACCACGTGTTGCAGATTTCCCGCGCTAATGACGCAAAAAATGGGGCGGGGCTAGAAAGATACGGGAAGGAATGTCAACAGCTGTGTCCGGAATGTGCCCTCGTTCCCCATGTAGGGCACTATGTAGTGAGTCAACCATTTTGTAGTGGTGTCCGAAATTCCAACTTTCAGTTTCACCCACTACATTGTGCACTACATATTACAGGTGCAATTAACTGTGATTATGGCCTTGTACCATTTAGAATTTAGCTGAGTCAGGTAGGTGCATAGCTGATAAGGTGCATAGTGGCTCCCTGGCATGCCTGGTTGTGGTACATTAAATACCTTGACCTTAACACAACACTATTACACGG
>JBBMFX010062676.1:0-10803 GCA_037832545.1 Rhabdalestes septentrionalis
GTACAGTCATCACTATTGTAGTACAGTTAACATTATTATAGTACAGTCAACGCTATTACAGTACATCTATCACTATTATAGTACAGTCATCACTATTGTAGTACAGTTAACATTATTATAGTACAGTCAACGCTATTACAGTACATCTATCACTATTATAGTACAGTCATCACTATCATAGTGCAGTCATCATCATCATAGTACAGTAATCACTATCATAGTACAGTCATCACTATTATAGAACAATAATCTTTGTCATAGGACAATCATCACTGTCATAGTACAGGCATGTCTATCATAGTACAGTCATCACTCTCATAGGTTCCCTGGAGATGCACTTCACCTCCAAAATCTGCTCTTCATTTCCCACGCCTCCCAACACTTTTCCAAGTTGCATTGTTCCCTTTCCCACATGTAATCTCAGCCTCTCTTTTTAATGACAGTGTGGAAAAACACAATGGCAGCTTGTGGAGGTGCAGGCCTATGAGACCTTGTTTGGTTAAATGAATATTTCTGAGCATTTCAAGCACACTCTACAGGCTGTGGTCCTCTTCTATGTGACTTTGGTTTTGTTTATTTGGTTTGAAAATCAGCACACACACAATAGCTCTTTCTTTCCTTGGAAGTACCTCAGTTCAGTCTGTGTACAGGATGATCAGCATGCACATGAATGAGATTGCTTTTATGTGACCCTACACTGGCTGCCATCGTGTTTGTCCACACTGTTATTAAAGAGAGAGGCTGAGATTACAGGCCAGCTTCTTTCTCGTGAGGTGCTCCAGCCCTGTGAAGCTGGTGTAGAACGGTTCTCATGTCTCAGAAAGCAGGTGTGCTTGTGGGAAACGAGACAGACTTCAACAAGCAGGACGCACAGTTGCTACATAACACGCCTACTTCACGGCACTGGGGCAGCTGGTGGCCTCGTGGTTAAAGAACTGCCCCTGCAATTGGAATGTGTAGGTTTGAATCCCAGGACTACTGTTAGTACACCTGAGGTTCCCTTGAGCAAGATCCCCACACTCTGCTCCCCGGGTGCTGTGTTCCTGGCTGCCCACTGCTTCACTTGGTGAATGACTTAAATACAGAGGAAGAATTGCACATTGTATGCTGTGGTGTTTTTTTTGTTTTTTTTTTACTATATTTTACTTGCACACTCGTCCTCAAACAGATCTAGTGTCAGGGGGTGTGTCAAGTAGGAATGTGAGTGTGTCTTTCAGGACAGTGGGTCTGTTTGTAGATCCTGCTGTTGAAGATCCTCGGTTATCACTAACCACAAACAGATTCAGTTAAAACTGAGAGTTCAGTTCAACTCTGAAGGAATTTTACTTTTATTTTTAAAAGGAGACTTTTTGCATTTTTAGCATTTCTGTGAAACATTCATTGAGGTTTAAATAAAGTGAGCATGGTCTGATCTGAAATGGATGGATTTATAAAAACGTATAAACTCAAATGCCTGCACAGTGGGGTGACTGGGACCAGAGGTCACGATGTGTACACAAATACAGCCGTTTTAGTTATTTTTACGAACCAAAATGATCAGTGAACCTACATGTAACTCATGCGTTTTATATGAAATGCTGATAATGGTAAAGTAATGGTAAATCTGAAAACAAACAAACAAAAATAGCACCCTGTACCCATTCACAATGATGGTATAGAAATAATATATGCATTCTGGGCCAAAAGCTCATCTAAGAATTGTTGTAAAACAATGTTTCACAAGGTGCTGGGTGAGGAATAATCTTGGTTGTTGTATTACTCTTACAAAAGAGGTTGTGGAAATGATAAAGCTGTGGTGTGTGATTTCACCTGGTCCTCCCCCTGTCTCACTGTCCTGAGGGCAGCTGCCGTTCGTGGAGTTTGGACAAGACTGCTTGGTGCCTTCAGGCACTTTGTTTTATGGTCTGTTCTTATGTCAGTCAGTTTGGTCTCACATACCATTGCTGGACCCCACACATTCTCTTTTTTCTGTGCCCCATGAAGAACTGTGCTTCTGAACTGCCTACAGTTTCTGGATCCATCTAACCATTTTACCTAAATAAACAAATTTAGAGATAATGCACAGGGTCCAACAGGGCCGCCCTGTTAGGGCTGGGCAATAGGAAAGATACCAGAATTCCTCACATTTCATGATCACAAAATGCATCCATCATTTGGAACATACACAGTCCACATTGCCTCAAATGCAAATTTTTTTGTCAGCACTGCACAAGCAGTTCAAGCAGAAATCCAGCACTGTTGGAGTTTGAAATCCTGATCTTTCAAAGGTGTGACATTTTTGAGAGCTGCAACATATAGAAGCCTTGCAGCCAATATTTACTAAAAGTGGTGTTCTGTTTTCTGGCAGAGCTTCTTAAGTCCTCAAGATGGCATCAGAAGCCTGAGCTTAGTGTTGCGTAATTGGTGTTGAAGCTAATATCAGAAGTCAAAGTGAAGTAATATTTACTAGTTACCCACCTCGCCTAGTATTACGGCAATGCCCTCTCAGAGGGTCTAACAGATTGTGCAATAAGACACTCACAGCTGCTTCAACCAACATAAGTGTGACCCCAACCACACATGTGACCCCACTGCTGGTTGACCTACATTTGCTACTCATGGAGGTACGAACTAACTCGTACCTATTGAGTGGCAACTGGTTCTGCACCCAGTTACCTTAATCCCATCATTCAGCCTTCTGTTCCTCCTCATTCCTTCCACTCCTCCAAGGAACATTGTCTGTCTCTGCCATCCCTACACACAAAGTAAACCCAGTCCAGACTCTGGTGGAATGAGCTGCCTACGACCAGAGCAGCAAAATCTCTCTCTCTTCTCCTGATCTATTGTCTTCCTGCGCTACTTTAGAACTCTCCTCTGGTCCTCACACTGTCTTGATTTCCTTATACTTCCTTATACTTCCCAGTCAGTGATTAAGACTAGTCCTGGACTATATTTCTCTTTCAATGTAAAATCTCTTTCAGTGGAAAAAGTGTAGTGCAGGACTAGGCTTAATCCCTATCTGGGAAACTGTTCCTTAGAGTCACAGTGTGTTTGATCTGAGCCTGGTATGTAAAGGTAGATAAGCGCTGCAGACGTCACTGATCTCTGTAGCTTCACACGTTCACTTTACCAGAATAAACACTATTCACAGAAACGCTTTCTGAGCTATTTGTGCTTTGCTGCAGGCATAGATATCCCCCATGCCTTATCTACTTTGTTTGTGTGTGTGTGTGTGTGTGTGTGTGTGTGTGTGTGTAAAGTAGACTCTTTGATGTCTGGCTGGAGTAGCAGGTACCTACATGCTGTGTTTGGTCTTTTTCCTTCCTCCTAAACCACAATTCAAATATCTTCTGCCCCCCATTCTCTCTTTCTCTCTCTGTCTCTTTTTCCCTGTCTTTCTATCTCTGTGTCCTTATCTCTATTTCTTTACTCTTTATAAACAGACCCCTCCTTTCTCCTTTCATTCTCTCTCTCTCTCACTCTGTCTCTCTTTCTCCTCTTTCTCTCTCTCTCTCTTTCTTTCTCCTCTTTCTCTCTCTCCCTCCCTCTTGCTCTCTTTCTCTCTCTTTCTCCCTCTACTCCCTCCTCTGTCCTCTCTCTCTCTTTCCCTCCTCCCTCGCTTGTCTCTTTCCCTGTGTTTCTCTCTCCCTGTCTTCTTATCTCTATTTCATTTCTTTTTATAAAGCTGTAAAAAAAAACTCTTTCCTCTTTCTTTCAGTCCGTCTCTCATTCCGCCCTTCTCACTCCCCCAGTGTCCTTCCTTCTTTCTTTCTTCAAATCTTTTTCTCTCTTTCTCGCTCTTGTTCTCTATCTCCCTCTCACTTTCACTCTCTCTCTGTCTCAGTCTCTCTGGGGTTTTGGCCTCATAAAACGTTTTTTGGCCAAAATAATTTAAAAAATAAAAGACGCAATTACACAATTAAATATCACATTTGTTATTAGTAAATTAATAATCAGTAAATTTATTTTATGAAAATTAATCAATACAACAAAATATAACATTGACACAAAAAAATAACATGCACATATTTCCATTTTGCGAGGAAATTCAGCAGCCTTAGTTCACTGGTTTCAGTTTCACAATAATCTCTGAACTATAAGTAACTTATCTATAGTATTTATAACCAAGTATCTGTGTATATTATTTGGACTTCATACATTGTTCTTTACCTGTAGCCACTGGGATAGGCTCCAGCTCCCCTCCCCCCAACACCGAGTGCGGGATAAAGTGGTAGAAAATGGATGGATGGAGGGATTTTATATTGTTCTTGTCTGTTTGTCCCTGTGTGTCTGTGCAGCCATTATGTAAGCAAGTAACATTCTGGAAGGACTTCTTAACTTCTTAACCTTTTTCAAAACTAAACAGGCAATGGCTGTACAGTATTTCCAAAATATTCAATATTCAAAAAAGTGTCACAAATTTTCAAAATCTATGCAGTCAGCCTCCATTTTTGAAGTAGAGGCTTGAGGATAAATGCTTCAAGTATTTCTATTTGATCTTGGGAATTGGGATTCAAAGCAGCAAGGCAGTCTGCGGGGCTTGCGGGACTTTGAGTCTTGGAGAGGGAGAGGGGGAGTAGGGGAGTAGGGTGTCTTTTGTTGGGAGTATAAAGTGACCCTCAGTGCATAAAATAGACTCCCGGCTGTTTCCTCTTTGCAATGCATTGCACACCATGCTAGTGGACTCTTGCTGAGTGAGCATACACACCACTGAAGCAGAGGGAGGAAAGATGCTGACCTCAGAAGACAAAGAGAGAAAGAGAAGGAGAGAGTTCATACTGCCACACTGTGACTGTGTGTACCAAACACAATAGCTGATACTCCACAAAGCTGATACGCTGCAAAGAGAATAATGGAGTCCAGTTCCTCTTCTGTCTCGCTGACTGATGTCTACTCTAAACCCAGTAGTTGTAAATAGTCCACCATTCAAACCTACCTTGATCTGACCAAGAGACCAAATAATAAAACACATAGACTTGGATGATTCTCCTGATTGGAGAGAAAATTGAACACTGAACATTGATATTTTATTATTGTGTGTGCATGTGCATGTGTGTGTGGGTTTGTGTGTGTGTGTGCATGTGTGTGTGTATGTGTGTATGTTTGTATGGCAATTAACTTTTTAATGGTAGAGTACATCAAAACTGAGAACTAGTTCTTTAAGTCATAAGTTTGGACTTAAGTTTGTTTTTCGTCATCATAAATATTTGGTCTGTAGGTTCAGAACATGGCTCGGACACCAATATAAATGCAGAATATCGTCACTGTCAGGCGGAAACCTCATATGTCTGAAACGGCTATTTTTCTCTCAAAAAACTATGTATATTCTAAATAAATGAATACTTTCATCAAAATTGGTATAACTATTTTCAACACTTTTCATTGGTTAATCATTTCTAAATATTACAGACCCACATGGAGACTGACAAATAGTATCGATTTATGAAAACAACAAAGACCAAAAGTGGAGTTACGAGGTTTCTGCCAGACAGGGACAATATGATACTTTCTTTGACATAATAGAAATAAGTAATTTTTTGTGCAAAATATTATTTTGAACAACCTGTATTATTCAACAGGTAACAGGCTCAGCAGATCTCCTCTAAGTTTTCCCCACAGGAAAGCCTTTTTTGTGTTGGGCTTTACTTTGTTTTTTTTTCTTAACTGGTTTTTACTGAGTTATGATGAGTGTGTTGTCTGTATGTGTGTGTTAGGAAAAGGTTTTAAGATGCATCCGGAGGCGACGTCATGCCACGGCTCCTGATGTGAGGAGTGAAGTGTGTGCCAGATGCTGCAGGTGTTCCTGTGTGTGTTATTTTACTGTCATTCACCTCTCTCACACTCTTTCTCTCTGTCTGCCCCCCGTCTGTTTTCAGCCTGGCTTTCATACAAATAAGGGCCGGGGGGTATTTTTGTGCTGTTTCCTCTCATGTGTTGAACCTTTTTTCACATTCTCATTGTGATTTATATATGTAATTTAGTAAAGAATTAATGAAAATTTGAGTGACATAATTTAATTCTATCGACATCCAATTATGAATCAACGGATCAACAGATCAGTGTGCAGTTTTGACTTTTGCTGCTTGTTTCAACCTCAAAACTCATTAGAGATTAGAATCTGTTCTTTAGATTCAGTTTTTTCACACATTTCTAGAAGCAACAAGATGCAAGAAGAATGATTTCAGAGTGTACGCATCATTACAGAACGACATACGTGTCCATTTTTTACATAATTTTGTCCCCAGTGTTTGTCTTGTTCACCCATCCCGCCCCTCCCCCCAAAAGATACAGAAATTAAGAAGATAAGAAAGAACTTTGTTTATCCCGAGGAAAATTCCTTTGTCATAGACATACTCAATGCAACAAGAGGAACAGGAGGAAATAAAGATATACAATAACAGTTAAGAAGAGAGCAGCAGAATATTGCAAATATAACATCAAAATAAGTCTAACAAAGTAACAGATAAAAATAAAATAAATATTAGTGCAAGCTGTTTACAGGGTGAAGGCAGGCAATATTTTTTCCCTCTGAGACACACGAATTTCAACCTCATCTTTTAGAGCCACCGTCAATGCTACGTCATTGTACGGCTCAATGAATAAGCCATTAGCTCTGTGCTAACAGCCCCCCACCCCGGCCGGGGTCAGGCTGAGTGTTGGGGGAGGGTAGGACCACCACTCCCACCCAGCAAGAGCAAAGCCAAGTGAGCTTTTTTGGACTCTTGGCTCTGTGTCATCACAGGGGATTAAAATTCACAGTCTTAGAAGCGTAACTTACACTCTTTAAAGCAAAGCTACCATAAAGTAAGTAATGTAAAGTAAGGAAAAGTTTATTTATATAGCATACACTAAACATACAGTAAACATACAGTACTATGTGTCACAACTGATTATTTAAAAGCTAAATAGTACAAATATGTCAATGATCACCTTTTAAACAAAGCAAAAGAACCAGACTGCCTAATATTCAAAGAAAGTCAGGGCACGAGTAGCAGAAGCACAGTCCCATTTCCATATATGGTTTGTTCTTTTGCTTGAGCAGTCCTTGACCTGAGGACCTTAGAGACCTAGAACTTAGATAAAAAGTCAGCAAATCACCAAGATGGTCCAGGGCTTCACCATGTAGGGCTTGATAAGTCAACATTAATATCTTAAAATCCACTCTGAACTTCACTGGAAGCCAGTGTAACGTGGCCAGCGCTGGAGTAATGTGATCATAGCACATAGGCATGTTTACAACGAGAAGTTGCCGTAATCCAGACGAGAAGACACAAATGCACGAATAATCATTTCTGTGTTCTGGAAAGACAATACATGTCTGAGGCATTTTTGCAATACTTTTCAAATGGAAGAAACACAACTGCACAAACTTCTTCATATGCATTGACAAATTTAGCTGTAAATCTAATATAACCACAAAATTCCAAGATTATGAGTTCACCTTGAATCCCAGCGGACCAAGTGTTAACTTCACATTTCCTGAGAAGATCTCGGTTTTATCCTCATTTAATTTTAAGAAGTTGCATACCAACCAATCTTTAATAGATGCTATGCACTCTGTTAAGTTTGCTACTCTACTGATTTGACATTGAAGTATTGATGTAAAAGACCCACTTTTGCCTCCCTAAAGAACCTTTCAGTGTGTGTCACTTTCTACACACACCCTAGCTGGCAGATTTGGTAGTGATGTGGGTTATATTTCATGAATGTAATGAACTATAGTGATAACAATCGCAGAGAAAATCATCAGGACTCTGCTGCCCTCCCTGCAGAGCATCTACCATCGCAGAGTCCATAGGAGATATGCCTCCATCCTCAAAGACAACACAGACTGTTCACACTCCTGCCCTCGGGATGCAGGTTCAGAAGTGTGAGATCTTGAACCTCCCAACTGAACAACTCCTTCTTCCCCACTGCCATCAGACTCCTGAACAGCTGACCTACCTCATACTTTCATTTTGCACATTAAGTCATTTTGCACACTAAGCTCCTTATATCCATCTACCTCATAAAGGAATGTTGTGCTCTTTTGCACATAACTTCATTGCAAATGCAGAATTGATATTCGTCCACATCTGCACACACTTAGTCTTGAATTATTTTATTTTATGGTCTCTTTTAACATATAAATGTTTTAATGTTATTCTTTTAATCTTAATTTTTTTACTTTAACTCGGCATTTATGTGTGGACAGCAAAGAACGAATTTCATTACACAGACAATGAAAATTTAAATGACAATATTCGCTTTGAATCTTGAATGTTGAATCTAATAAAATTAAATCTCTGGTCCTGGAGGTTCATGGTCCAGCACGTTTTGGTGATTTCCCAGCTCAGAAACACCTGGTTTATCTCACTGGGTAATAATCAGGTTTAATGAATGTGTTTGAGGTGGAGAACCATCAGACTGTGCTGGACATCGCCCCCCTCAGAACTGGAACTTGACACACCTGTATTAGATCCATTACAACGAATGGCTGTGGCACGAAACTTGTGATCTCCCCCAGGGGTAGAACCAGTGCTGAGAGAACTAGTTGCGCCAAAGTTTAAGGTACCCCGTCCGAATCTTTTGCCAATTTTGCTTGAGAAATTTTTCATACAACCACTGCATGGAGCTGTTCTTTTGAGTGCCGCTGTAGTGTTATTTTACATAAGGGCTCAGGTTTATTTGACATTCACCTTAGTGGTACTGCTGGCAGCTTTGGGATTTGAACCCACAACTTTCTGCTTGCAGGGCAAACATCCTAACCACTAGACCACCAGCGGCCTTGAAGAGTGAGAACGATCCTTAAAACTGTAGAAGACCAAGACAATCTAGTACACCAATATTAATCTAATGGGGGTTTTCCACTGACTGGTACCAGCTTAGTTCGGTTCAGTCCAGTTCTACTCAGTTCAGATTTGGACCTACTGATATCGAGTAGAGTTGAACCAATCCAAGCTGGTACCAGTCAGTGTAAATCTACGGTCCGAAATCAACACAACCGAGTAGAACAGAACTGAACCGAGCTGGTACCAGTCAGTGAAAAAAAACCATAACACTAGTGTGTAAAAGCACACTACTCTGGTCCTGGAGGATCAAAGTCCAGCACAGTTTGGTAATGCTCCTCCTCATACACACTCAGTAAACTCGGTAATTAACAGGTGAATACCAGGTGTGTTTAAGCAGGGAAAACACCAAACTGTACTGAACGCCAGCCCGCCAAGACATCAGCTGAAGACATCAGCCCAAGGACACAGGCGCAGCCATGCACTGACTCTTTGGACATCTTCAGAAAGGTCATCAGATCAAACTGGTCAGCTTTCATCACAATGCAAGCCTTAGATAAATCTCAGGTTTGGCTACAAACACCACAGATATGCTTGGAGAAAAAAGAGAATCATTTCAATAAAAGAGCATCTTGTTACTGTGAAGTATTAAGGTGGATGGATTTGTTGAGCGGCGGCCAGTGGCTCAGGAAATATAAGTGAAAGAAATAACACTGAATGTCCCACTATCCTTAAGTAGTCAATTATTGCAACAAGATGGTCCAAAATGTAAAACTACTATTTTGAAACCCATATTCAAATATGAATGACAGTTTGTGATTTGAGTTTGTGGTTTGAAATTTGCCCTGGAAGGCCTAAACGTCTGCCAACAACTGAAAATGTCAACTTGCTTGTCCCTCTAAACAGACGAAAAATGAACAAAAACCTGCATGGGTTTGCATTTCATGTCCACAGACTGAGAAACCAGTTAAAACAGACTGAGAACCAGTTAAAACAGTCTGAGAAACCAGTTAAAACAGACTGAGAAACCAGTTAAAACAGACTGAGACACCAGTTAAAACAGACTGAGAAACCAATTTATCAAAGGATTGCATGGCTGCACAGAACTGATTAAGGTACATGTGTAGATGGTTAATGGATACCAGATTTCTTTATCAAATGTGAAATATGCGATGGACAGGGGAAGGAGAGGCCTGCCAGCCTGTTATCTATGCAGATCTGGGTCTGAGGCCCGTCTGCTCTTGTCCCCATGTTTGTTGTGTGTTAAGATGCCCAACAGGAGCTTTACTCTGATTAACACAACACCTCTGTCTCACTCACACACATTTCAGTGTGTGTACTAAACATGGTTTGTTTCTTTGGGAGCACATTTGAATTTGAAGTTGCCACCATTGGCCTCAGCTTGCTTATATGAGAAGAGAACAATTTTTTTTTTGCGTTTGGGTCAAATTAATCCAACATTCATGCACTTTTGAAAGACTTTTGGAATCATTTGAAGGCTTATCTCAAGAATATTTCTTCTTCTTCTTGTTCATCTTAATAATAATAATAATAATGATAATAATAATAATTATAATAATGATGAAAACAATTTGCTTTTTTTAAAAATACAGTGCAGCCCAAAGTAAATCAGAAAGGCATTTTCCTTCTGTCCCATATTGCATTATTGAGTCAAACACAGTGTAAGGAAGGATCGCCAACCAAGCTGAGCATGATTAATACACTATATGGACAAATGTATTGGGACAAACTTGTTTTTCAGGCCCCTTACTTTCAGTGAAGGACAGTCTTTAATGCTCCAGCAGACCAAGACGTTTTGGACATCTGTATTAAAGTTTATGGATTTAAATACAATGTCATTAAAGTCCCTGTTGTATGGGCATGATATTATTGCTTAAATCCGTTTCAGGTTAATGTGTATTACCCATATGCACTAATAGGGTTTCGTAACTTACAAGACTATGGTTTGTTTATGAAGTATGTGTGTGTGTGCGTGTGTGTGTGTGTGTGTGTGTGTGTGTGTGTGTGTGTGTGTGTGTGTGTGTGTGTGTGTGTG
>JBBMFX010062696.1:0-10803 GCA_037832545.1 Rhabdalestes septentrionalis
AGTGTGGGGGGGAGCGGTTGGTGGGGGAGCAGTGTGTGGAGGAGTGGTGTGTCGGGGAGCAGTGTGTGTGGGAGCAGTGTGTGGAGGAGCAGTGTGTGGGGAGTGTACTGGGGAGCTGTACTAGGGGTACCACAGAGGGAGAAACCCATTTTAAATGTTGTGGCGAGACCTGAAGAAGTTGGTATATACCAGATGTCCCTCCAGCCTTTCTCAACTGGCTAGAGCTTAGATCGGGCCCAAAATTGAAACCTGACCTTACCTGAGCCCATGGCCGATTAAAACACGACAATTTTTAAATATGTGAGCCGTTTTAACACACTGTGGGTGCGTTTGTATACTGACACTCCGATCCTTCCCAACACACTCAAATATTCATCACGGCCCAGACCAAGGATAGTGGCAGAATATTTCAGGGCCGGGTTCGGGCAGAGAATCTAAACTCTGCAACTGGCTGAGTTCTGCAAAGAGAATTGGGCCCATGTCTCTTGGGTTCACAAATTTTCAAGCATTGTGTGTGTGTGTGTGTGTGTGTGTGTGTGTGTGTGAATATATATTTTTTAATACAAATATTTTTTTAAGTATTTGTCAGAATACTGTATTTGTAAAAAACCCACAATTTGTGCCTTTCCGAATACCGTATTCAGGTTCGACACAACACTTATGTATATATGTTCTGTTTTTAATGACTTAATTTGCCTTCTCTTGCTCTCCAATTGAAATCTAGGCGGCAGCACAGAAGATGTTGAGTTCTGGGCAGTGTACAGCGGAGGACCTCTGCTTTTCACTGCAGGCATGGAATGAAGTCCCCTCACTAACCAATGAATTTTGTACAGCTGTGTGTCTTACAAATAACGTGAGGGAAAAAACAAACTCTTCTTCTCTGATCTGTAGGAGACGGTCTTCTCTATGCTGGTGGAGATCACAGAGCGGGCCATGGCTCACTGCGGCTCTCAGGAGGTCCTGATTGTGGGAGGAGTAGGCTGTGAGTGTGTGGTTAACCCTACAGATAGCATTTGGCCACCTACAGTCAAACTTGTTGCTATTAAGTGATCTGTAAAAAATGCTCATTTCAGGTTTGACCTGTGGGACAGTTTCACCTTAACAGTGAAATAGAAAGCACGGTAGCCAAAATTATCTTTTTTTGTAACTCCGTCATTGTACGATCTTTGAGCAGGATTATGTGACACATTTACTTTGTTCCCCCCAAGGGCTACCAGTGATCATGTATTACTTCATCATACTCAGTACTCAGACACTGTGTGGGTGTGTTGGCTGGACATTTTAGATTGTGTATTCTTAGGCCAGGAGATATAATGATGTGTTTAAAATCTCAGGTATATCTGTACTGCCTAGTGGTTAGAATGTTGCCCCTACCATCAGAAGGTTGTGGGGTTGAATCCCAGGACTTCTAGTGTCATCACTGAGGTACCTTTGAACACACCTTCTTCCTAGGCGCCCCTCATTTGTGGCATCCCCCTCTTCAGTTGGTGGATGGGTTAAATGCAGAGAAAGAATTTCACACTGTGTGCTGTTGTGTGCTATGTGTTAATGCATGACTTTTTAATGGGACAATTTATTACACACATGTGCACACACACAAATATGGTATGTGATACACAGCATGAGTAGCTAAAGAAATGCCTCATCAGGGATTTAAACTGATTTTGGGGGTTATGTAATTATTCAAGTAGTCATGTAAACAGCATAGTACGATATCTTACATCAGATTAAAGCTGTTATGAACCATATTGTGACCTCTGCATTTTAGCTCCCCAGTTATGTTATTTGATACTGATGAGCAGTTAATCTAGTATATTCTTTTAGCATAATTCATTATTTATTTTGATCTTAGACACTACATTAGCACCAGCATGTTGTCTTTCTTTGAGTAACTTATTGGCAGGTTACAAATCAGTTATAGTGGTACATCATGTATTCAAAAAGAAATACAGTTATCCCCTTAGTCAGGTTGACAAGGTTATATAGTGTAATATTTTTGCTGTTACTTTGTGAATGCAAATGTGCAAACTGTAAAGACAATTTGATTCTTATTCTTCCCATTTACTGATAATGGTTTGTTACCCTTATTTGTTTAGTTAGCAAGTTTCATTGTGCATTTCCTTATAGGTAACCTCCGTCTGCAGGAGATGATGGGCGTCATGTGTGAAGAGAGAGGTGCTCGACTCTTTGCCACCGATGAGAGGTGAGTTAGAGCAGTGTTCCCAGTCCTGATCCTGGAGGCCATGCTCTACACATTTTAGAGCTTACCATGTTTTAACACACACCATCTAACCCATCAACTAATTAACAAGCCTTTCCTATACTGAAGTGGATTGTGGTAGAGCAAGGGAAAAACTACAGTGGGAAGGGCGGGGGGCTCAGGGCCAGGACTGGAACCAGTGTGTTAGAGATTCAGTACAGCGAGCATTCTGTCGTTTTGAACTGGCAGTGCATTGTTCTGGGTCACAAGGGCTGAACATTTAGGACCTAATATCTTATGCATCCCTCATAGCTTAAATGACTTGACTTGCTTTCAAGGTTCTGCATTGACAATGGAGCAATGATTGCACAGGCTGGATGGGAAATGTTCCGTGTGGGACAGACAACAGATCTTCCTGAATCCTGGATCACACAGAGGTATTGAATACTGTAATCATACCCAAATGTTTGTAGACACATGGTCATCCAAAGTTTCCTCTGGAATCAAGGGTATTAATAAGAGTTTATCACCCCCTTTGCTGCAGTAACAGCCTCTACTCTTCTGAGAAGTCTTTGCATTAATAGTTGGAAAATTGCTTTTGGGATTTGATTGAATTCATACACATCATTACTAATATTTTTTTCTGGATCACAAATGCTACTCCAGGTAATTTCAGAGGTACTGGATGAGTGCTTTATATGCTTCTAGCTGGGGGTTAGCATCAGGCATGGTGATTTTAGACTGATGTGCCTTACCCAGGAGAATTGTGTGTATGCTTTTTCTTAAATCTTTTTGAAACCAATAAAGTTGCTTTTATTACTGGTATTTTGCATGGACATCTAGAACAAATGTTTATGCTATACTTTTATAAACAGGGAATTCAAACATTTAAAATCAAGTGTATATTGGTTGGGCATTTGTGCACAACTTAACAGATAATAAGGTAATGTAAAATAAATTCGCATTTTATTAACTTCATTTAGTGAATGTTTTGTTTTTTTAACAGATACAGGACAGATGAAGTAGAAGTCACCTGGAGAGACTGACGTGTATACTGTTTATACACTGAAGACACCGAAGGGTTTTGATACTACTGTATGTGGTTCCTTTTCATGATTTACGCATACATCCATCTTGAAGGGTTCTACAGGTTTAGCTCAAAGAATATTTTGTAACTCAAACCATTGGAGCACTAAGTCTCTTCAGACTGATAAGGCTCTTATAAAGTGTATTTAGTGTATTAGTTGCATTTTTATTCACTATACTGCTGTTTTTGTTTGATTTTTTTCTCAAAGATGGATAGATGTGTATGTTATTTGAGGGAAAAAAATCCCATCAAGTTATGTATAATAAATGCCTTTTTGAAAGATGTTTGGTCCTTTTTCCATGGAGTGCACGTGAAGTTAAATAGGCTTCCAACACTTTCTAGATTCCAGGTGAATTTCTTACATGAGTTGTTAAAAATGCATGTGTTGGCATGTAATGAATTTTTCCAAACAAGGGATCAGGCTAAACATCAATTGCAGACCATTCCATCACAAGGAACGCACACAAAGTCACACCTTAGGGCAGTTCAGTATCTCCAATTCACCTGACATGCTTTGGTATGTTGGAGGAAAATGGTAACACAACAGAATGCATTTGGAAAAAACTGAAACCTTTAAGATAAAATCATTTCAATTTGATGCCCCAAATTGATGTAGTTAAGCATTAAAACAATAAATAATTCACAAAATAAAGACATCAAATGTAATACATTTATGTTGATGGCTCGATTGTGCCAATGCAGACCAGTTCCTCCACTCCCCCTTGAGAACTCCAGTGTTGCCTTTGCGGGTTTGATGCAGAATGTACGGCTTGGAGTTCAGACGAGTGCTTGCAAGCAGAAATTAGGCAACCCCTTTGTTATTGATAGCTGGCACATCGGCATTATTTGTTCTAGTGTTGTATTTTGTCTTTTCACCTCTCCTTGACCTCTTTCTTTCTGAGAACAATGCCTGCTGCTCACTGTGTGGGGAAAACGCTTGCAAATTCTTCCTCAGTTGAGACTACAAAGTATCTGCTGTTGGGACATGCACTTTATACGCAGTCCTTCAGGTTTGAGTCCACATGTTTTTGCCTCCAATTAGTCAGAGAAAATAATGGTGTGGTTGTTTTGTTTTTGGTGCAGGCTGGTATTTGTGGATGTTGTCCAATTTGGCATGACAGAAAACCAAGGTTCTGTGCTTTCTCGTGCCACAAAAAAAACTTCTGAACAGCTACTTGATATTTGATCTGGCTGGCTCTGAAATTGCTGTGTTCTAGCAAGTCCATTGATCTTGTTGTTTAAGTGATTATTTCAGAGCCCAAAAATCCCTGTGTAACTTCTCTTTAAAATTTTCCTTCTGTCGGAAATGTTAAACAAAGCCGTTATGCGATCTTTATTTATGCCCATTGAACGGAATGAAAATGACCCATCATTACTCAAATCTTACCAGAATTTCACAATCAAATCTATTATTAAACCTATTCCCTGCACTGGCACTGCTTCTCCCTATAGCATAACTTACTCTGTTTACTAGTGTTGTAATACTGAGAATGCAATGAGCACTTTACAGTTTTCTAAGTTCTTGTGGATCATATCAAATGACACCAGTAAGCCATTCTATCAAATAACTGAATCATATCAAAATGATCCATACTTAATTGTTTTGGTGATACTATATTGATTGTAATTGGACTCGTTCATATGTCACAATGTCATATCAGATTATTTTTTATCATCAAAAACACTCAATGTAAGCATAAACAATGAAAATACCCCACCAACACTGTCAGTTGTGTTAATCCATGTCAATCGTGTTATACCTGTCGAGTGACAGGAGTTGGCATGTAACACAGTTGACTTTTCTTATTTTAGGCCCTTAATCAACTCACAGTTAAACAAGAAGCAAAACAAGAACATGTAAACTTTAATTTGAATAACAAAATCTGAGCTTTAGCAAATCTCTCAGCACAGAAAATAAGATTCCACTTTAGCAAATGCTTTTTCTTCAGAATAATGAAAACAACTCAGTAGGTTCTTCGTATTAAATTTAAAAATATATATACCTCAAGATAAAACTGATAAAACTACAGCCTGTAAAGAAGACTGTGAAACTGTCTTCTGGCGCCTTATGGTGGACAGAATGACCTTGTGCACCAGTAGGTTCGGGGTTCCCAGGAGCTGCAACCACTTCATGAACTGAAAGACCAGACTGTTAATCCTTGACAGGTGTCACTCTAACAATATAATCAGCCAGTTCTAGCCTATCAAACTTTTAAAAACTTCAGCAAAATGATCAACCTGACTTTGATAGGAAAAGATAGGATTCTGAATTCAGAAGTTTGAAGAGATTTCCCTCATTAAAGGCCAGTTTAGCTCATTGTGATTATTCTCCACTGGCACCACAAACTAGACTAGGCAACCCAGAAAGTATCAAAAAGTTCACATGAATGTTCACTGGGTTTATTTCAGAAGTGCTGACTATCATATGCCCAATTAAAAGAAACCACACACTAGAATATATTGGGGAATGGATTAGTTTTCTGAAACATGTTTTTGTAGAGAACATTAAAAACTACATCAAACCTCAGACATGAACTTTTATAATTCACTTTTATTATGCAACACTGTTCAGTTAAACTTCTAAATCTCTTGCAGTGCCCCCTTTAAAAAATCCCCATGTTTGACATTCAAACTAGGGTGAAAATAGATTTTAAAAACAGCACTAAGAACAGACATTAGAACAGGATGCTGCCATATCGTGCCAGCTGCAGCCATGTAAACGCCATCAAAATGTATGCACACAATTGGTGTGGAGACAGCGGGACACACAAAAGGAAAAAGAAAAAAAGAGAGAAAGAATCAAAAACAAAAGATATAGTTACAAATATACGATTCTAAAAACAGATAGATTAATGTGTTTAACAAGAGTACGAAAGTGCTTGAGAGGTCACTTGTACATTAACTGGAGAGGAAACATAATTTAAAGTAAAATTTCAGCTCTTTACAATATGTCCAGATCTTGACAGATATGCTAACTTATATATATATTTTTTTAGTTTTCAAAAGTAAACAAAAGTGTTCTCTGACATGATAAAGATGTGGGGGCAAGTCTCCACACCAAAGGCTCAATTTTAAGGCAACCATGCATTCGAGACATCATTTCCTTCTTCACAAATTGGGGGGTGGGGGGTGTTTGATGGGGAGGTGAGTGCAAAGAGTAGACTGTGTGGTAAGGACAACCTGAGCATCATTTAAGTTTACTAGGGAGAGAAAGAATGCGTACAGAGTGTAAATGTGTGTATGAGTGTATGTGAGAGAAATGGTTCATTTCAGTTGTCTGCTGGGCTACAAGGATTCATTGTACCAGATGACCTTTACTGGATCTGAAAAGTCAAAAACATAGCTGTGAGAGACTGCATTCATTTAAACCTAAATAAATACATTCAGACACACAAACAAATGAATAAAACACAGAAAGGCATTTCAGAACAAAGTAATTTTAGCAGGCTGACTTAGAAAAAAACTAATGACTATCAATATCACCACTTGAATCCATTCTTTTCCTTCTCTCCTTTACCCTTTTAAACTTTAGTTTACAAATCACAACTCCTTTTCCCCCTTCCTAAGCATTTAATTTATGTTAAGAAAAAAACAAACAAAAACAGGCAGTTTCCCATTTTAGCTGGCCTGCTATCTCTGAGTTCTGCAGCAGCAAAAAAGTAACTAAAGAGTCAGCTTCCTAACCTTAATGCCAAAAAATCAAAACTATATCCAAGCAAATTACCATTAACATTTATCTGTATTTAATTCTGGAGCAACTGGGGAACTCTGAATATTCAAGTATCAGTTATAGGAGTTAAGCTAACTACCTGCCTGGATGGTGCTCCTGAAATTAAGGTCACACAATTGGCACTGTTAAAGACAGCCTCAAGTTGTCTAGTTATCAAAGATAAACAGTAAATTTGTTGAGAAATTACAGATCAGCCCCACGGCTAAAGGCAATACTTCACATACGTTAAAGCAAGGGATGACTATCTCAGGGTTTGCGCAAAGGCAGCCCTCGCTCTAGCTGACAAAAGCACTGATTACTAAATATTTCTATAGAAGATTTAATGTCAGAGAGAATCATTATTTTTCTGACAGTTCAGAGCCAAAACAGGCAGACAATAATCATGAAAATCAGTACAAGTGGCTTCAAAGGGGCAAAACAGCTCTGTTCCCACACATTCTTTACATGTCCTCACCTTGTTTCTGTTGCCACAGTATTGCACTCCATTCTACAAAAAACAGACATTCACATACAATAAAGTCAGTACACAAAATGTATTACTACATACAAACATCATCCTTCTAACATGAAAAACACCTGAAATGTAACTGAAACATGTAAACGCATGAGAATACCTTGTGTGTGATAATCCACAGCCTCTGCTAGATGGTGACAGCTAAGCAGCAAATCCTCACAATTCTTGGGTTCCTTTGAAGACTGGCTGTGTGTATATGCAGAGGATGATGGGGCTGAATTTTCAGTGGTCGGCTCTCCTGCAAAAAGGTGTGGGCTTAAGGTTGGGCTCCTATATTGCATATCAAGAGGAGCTGCATTTTCTGCTGCTGGGCCATCGCTGATGAAACTGAGGCCCCACTGATTCTGCAGAAGCACCCTGATACCTGGCGGTTCTTCTACAATGCCTCCAGAGGCTCCAGTTGCCTTCACTTTAGAGGCATAACTGACTGCAGGCTGCAGCTTGGCAGGGCTGTCCTTCACTGGGAAGACTGGCGGGGGTTTGAGAGATGACAAAGTGTCTCCTACCCACCGCTCCTTCTGTGTGTGGGTGTGAGTGGATCGGAGGGCTTTCTCCCCCACACGTGCCCCTTGACCAACTCCCTCTTGACGAGAGCCTCTGTAACCCCTGTAGGCCCGCTGCTCCCTGTGCAGGCTGGAGGTGAAGACTTGTGTGTGGCCTGTCCTGTGTGTTGAGCTTTCACTGGAGCTGTTCAAGGAAGTCTGGCGGTTGGACTGTTTGTCCACTCCTGTGGTGCATCCCCCTCCTCCTCCCCCACAGCTACCGGAACCAGGAGATAGGCGCCGGTTCCGGATGTGTGGCTCTGGTTTCGGGGCTGAGACCAGGACAGCAGGGTCACACAGGGGGTCAGACTCACACACTGCATTATTTGCCTCCCAAGTACCTGACAAAGTAAAAGTGCACAATTATGCCCTAATCTCCATTAATCAGAAGTAGGGGGAAATAGACCAGCACTAGATTTGTAGATTTGTTTGTCAAATTGTTTTCTCCTATTGTAATGATTTTAATATTTGTTCTGGTGTTCATGTTTCATACTCTCAGATATTCACAGATGATAGATCACTGCAACACATGTCCTCTAAATTCAAAGCAGGCATATGCAAAGAAGGGCCGTTAGATGCTCAGGAATCGGTCCCTTTGGCCTTATTGTCATACATTTTCACACGTCAAAATCCCCTCAGAAGCAACTTCGTTAAACTGATTCATAACTAGAAAATTGATTTCATTATAATGTCGCTTCCAAAATCCTAAGCAAGTGTTTAACACAGCAACGCAAACAAGCAGGTTCGTTTTGTTAGAGGGCAGCACACGCCTTAACGGACATTGAAGCCACGTGTAATGAGCAGGTTTATCACAGTCCGATTACTCAACCAGGAGGATTATTTTAACTCAATTGTTCTGCAAACCCTTTATAAACAACACTTTAACTCTGCATGTAGTCGACTCATTCACTCTGCATATCCGATCCAGGTCAATTGGGTAACACGACGTTAACGTGCACTCTTACAGCATGTATTTTTACACCATCAACAGTTAGAAAAAACTGCACAAAAGAGTGCTCGGGCCTACACTGCACCATCAGATTAACACCAGAAACGTTTAACTTTTCGACACTCCTTATTTACCGTTGTAAGAGTTCAATTCGTTTTAAATAAGAAAAACAATGAAAATAATAAACGGTAACGACTATTTTCAGTCCTGATGGTTACGGCGGGAATAAAGCTCAGCTCAGTCTTGGCTAAAATGTCCTCAACACTTTCGGCATTTAATCCTTTAAATCAATTTTTGTTATAATTTTCAAACTACAAACTACATCATACGCTCAGCGCCACTGCTCGGTTGGGTTTCTCTTGGCCGGGTGTTGGTGCTGGTTGCTCTCAGGTGGGAAAAACAGTGAAATTTAAGATGAGCTAGCATTAGCCGCGCTAGCCTCGTTAGCTAGCAAAGTTAGAGTTAAACTCCTGAACGCCTGGCCTTAGTTCCGATGTCGGTCATTAATGAGAATTCACACGTAAGCAACTATTTTATAGAATGAATACTTTATCTGTCCATCCGGTGAAGGTCTGTATGGGAGGTTGAGCCACACAGTGACTCAGGTTGGGAGTTAGCTCGAGGCTAGCTGGAATGTAGCTCCGGAGAACCCGCGCTAGGCTGGAATGTTCTCACGTTCAGGTACCGATACAGAATGCTCCGTCCAGGAAAGAGTTCTGTGAGTCTCACCGAATACTGAAGCCCCGCTTCAAGACGAAGTTTCAGAAGCTGGGGACCTCTCCGGCCGCCCCAAACTCCCAGAGAGAGAGGAGACTCACCCGGGCGGACAGAGACCCTAACGAGCACGACGTTAATGAAGACTCTGACCTGTTCTAGTTCTAAAAATACCCTCACCTGTTTTGATGTGCATGTTGTCGTGTTAAGCTTCCGAGTGAGTTGGTTTTTGATGAAGAGGTTCTGATGGGACGGCGTGTTGGTGGTCTTCTCGCTCGGAGGGAGGTGAACCGGGTGGAAGTAGTTTATTGTAAGTTCCGCCTGTGGAGGCGCCGCTGCAACACTGATTTAGCCTTTCATTAGGTAAACAAAGTCAGTCAGATTGTAAAGTGTTGCTCCAAAAAAAAAATAATAATAATAATAAAAAATATATATATATATATATATATACACATGTATGTGTGTGTGTGTGTAATATCAGGGATGGAGACAAATATAAATACAATATTCGGATTGGCACAAATAACGTGTTTTTTACGAATACCATATTCGGACAAATACTTAAAAAAATATTTGTATTCGGAACGCCACGCGTGTTTGTGCTTCGTGTTCACTCTCTCCTCGCATGGCCGCGCAGCTGCTCACCAGAGTTGAACCGGGAAAAAAAATTCTTTTCCAAAAAGAAAATATTCCCCATTCAGTGTCAGAATTGGCAAAAAAAACATTCACAAGGCATTATTTATTTGCCATTTCGGCGTTTTTTTCTTCCAAATCTCACTGACCTGAACTCCGCTTTCTGGCTGCTCACGCAGCAGTGATCTGGGACTCTCTTCTCTTGCTGTGTACTCGAAACTTTGATCGAGAAGATGACGTAATGCGTTAACTGCGTTAAAATATTAACGTGTTATTTTTTTCTGTGATTAATTAATCTAATTAATCTAATGCGTGGCTTCATCACGATTTTGGCTGGGCACAAAACACAAGTGGCACAGAATGGATCACCTTGGGTAGGCCTTACCCACTCCGAATAGTTGCCAGTTTTCGCCCAGTCGGCGTTGTAAACTGTG
>JBBMFX010062706.1:0-10803 GCA_037832545.1 Rhabdalestes septentrionalis
AGAGGAAAAAAGAGCGTCTAACTGAAGTCCTGAAATCAGTGAAGAAACAGGAGCAGATGGTTCCAGATGATCAGGCGGTGATCAGTATACTGGTGGTGCTGAATGCTGAGTGATTAGGCTCCTTGTGTCTTTTTCTTTGTAAAATAGCATTAGCACCCACAAGGCAAAATATAAAGAAATGAGGGAGGGGTCAAGTGTTTTGCACAGTACTGTATATAAATCTCCATTAGAGCTACAGGTGTACACAGGGGCTCCAGTAACAGCTGGCCAGACCAACACATACCTCGTATGTTTACCGTCTCTAAGCTATCACCTTAAAAACACATTATCAGCACTTTCAGCTATCTCAAATAGCCCAGGACACCTACACCATGTTCTTGAACTTGGAACACACACCACCCAGTTGTATAATACCAAACAAAGCTCTGTTACTTATGCTGGGAATTCACTGCAGTGGGGATGATGAGTCAGCCTGTATAACATAAGATTCTGATGGTAGCCAACAGTTCATCTCCTCTTAGAATTCCATATTATAATACTACATTGTCGCAATAGTCCTGAAGCACTATCTTCTAAAGAGTCCCATTTAATCTCCATTAGATAAATGTCGCACAGCCGAGTGTAAAATACGTGAGATCGACACAAAAACCCTTATCAGGTGTTCTTTCTTTAGAGCAGTGAAAGCTGTGTAAACAGATGCCGCTTCAGAAAAAATATCACAGTACATCGCAGTGGCTGCGCCTGGCCAAACAAAAGCGATTTCTACGTTTCCTTTCTATTTCTGAAGGCCAATAAATGGTCCAAAGAAGAGAGATGAAATGTGATATTGATTGGTCAGATAATCAATTTAAAGGCTGATGGCTGGAGTCTAAGGCTGGAAGGCTGAAGTGGGATTTGAATGTTGGGTTGTGAGGGTTGATGACTGAGGGTCTGAGGACTGAAAGATTGTGGTCTGAGAGTTGAAGCTTGCAGGTTGGGGGCTGGGGTCTGAGGTAAGAAGTTTGGGGTCTGAGCCTGGAAAGCTGAGGGTTTTTGTCTGATGGCTGGGGTGTGCAGTGTTATCTGGTTGGGGTGTGCACTTTTACCTGGTTAATGAGGGTTGGGGTGAGATGTGTGAAGTGTTACCTGGTTGATTAATGTTGGGGTATAATGTTTGCAGTGTTACCTGGTAGATGAAGGTTGGAGTTTGAGAAGTGCAGTGTTCACTAGTTGATGAATGTTGGGGTGTGCAGTTTTACCTTGTTAATGTGGGTTGGGGTAAGAGGTGTGAAGTGTTACCTGGTTGATGAATGCTGGGGTGTGCAGTGTTGACTGTTTGATGAGGGTTGTGGTATAAGGTGTACAGTGTTACCTAGCTGACAAAGGTTGGAGTGTGATGTGTTACCTGGTTAATGAGGTTTGGGTATATGGTGTGCAGTGTTACCTGGCTGATAATTGTTGTGGTGTGAGGTGTTACCTGGTTGATGAAGTGGGTCAGTTTGATGAAATCCTCTGAGCTGTCGAAAAGTCCGTGCACTATGATCACCGGTCTGTGGGCCAGAACCGAAACCAGCAGGCAGGAGGCGAGAAAACAGCACAGCAGCCTCCCGCTCATCACGCACGGCATGATCGGGCAGGAGGAAGTCCTTTCTTAGTGTTAAAACCGATAATAACAGATAAAAAGAGATAAAACCCGATAAAACGGAGGAAGGTCCAGTCCTCTCCGGAGCAGCCGTATGTCTGTCTGTCTGTTTCACGGAGATATTACTTCAACATTCGCTCATCTCACCTCGCCATCAGTCTTATAACACGTCTGAAGCGTCCAGGAACACAACAGAAACCGAAATCAGCCTTTCCAGGAGTTTTATTTACATCTGGGCTCTCCTGGCTCTCCTTCTTTAACCTCCTTTCAACCACGCCGTGACGTCACTTCCGCTTTTCAAATAATCAACAACAACAAAAACAGATCAGGGACTGTCCCACAAAATATCCAGAAAAAACACATTTATATCTTGTAAAGTGCCCTCACCAGACTGCCCGGACATGTAGTGCTTCACAAGAGCCCAAAATATCCCCAAACATTACTAAACAGTAACAGCAGGTTGTCACAACATTTACAGAGTTTCATTATTAATTTTTTTTACATTTATTTCAAAGCAAATTCCAGCGA
The DNA here is from genome assembly GCA_037832545.1 of Rhabdalestes septentrionalis. Lineage (NCBI taxonomy): Eukaryota > Metazoa > Chordata > Actinopteri > Characiformes > Alestidae > Rhabdalestes > Rhabdalestes septentrionalis. The sequence continues at coordinate 2,150 of JBBMFX010062706.1, forward strand.
TTTTTACAAAATTCACCCCTAATTTAAAGTTTGAGATGTAAATGTAGTTACTCAAAGTGGGCTTGTTGTGAAACGGTTAATTGTAGTGAAATTTACTCTCTTTACATGTGGTGGTGATTGGAACAAGACGTCACATCTGCAACTCAAATATAGGCGACCGAGACAAAAGTATTGGCAAACCATTACACCAAAAGTGTCTTTCATGATATTGTACACAGATACATAGACTGTAATATGAAGTTTGTCCCTTTGCAGTTATAACAGCTTCCACTTTTCTTGGAAGGCGTTCCACAATAATTGGGAGTTTCTGTGAGGGTTCATTCACCCGTCATTCTGTTGAGCATTTATGAGGTTAGGCACTGATTTTGGATGAGAAGGACTGGTTCTCAATTTCCGTTCCAATTCATCCCAAAGGTGTTGGATGGGGCCTAGATCAGGGCTAGTGCCGGTCAAGTTTTTCCACACCAAACTTCTCCAACCATGTCATTGTGGAGCTCGATTTGTGCACTGGGACACAGTTATTCTGGAAACATTGCGTTGCCTCGTTAAGTTGAAGCATTAAGAGTGTCCTCCACTGGAAGTAAGGGGCAGAGCCAAAACCCTGAAAAAGAGGTGCCCCTATACTTCTGTCCATATAGAGTATTTTATTTCTACTTTATAAACCCATGAACATACACGTGTCTCCTGAGATTGTAAATTCTTGTTTGCGATTGTAAAATACGGGGAACCTTGAAAAAAGTGTTTTCTTTGGGGACTATTTTGTCTTGCATGTCTGCCTCCACCACAAAATGATTTTGAAATACATTTTAGGCCAAAAAATTCCCAGACAGCTACAAAACACACTATGAAACCAAACCCTCTAATTTTACCCCTTAAAATGACCTATATTTATACTGTAATCTCCAGGAATTTAAGGAAAATTAAGGTGGAAAGTGCAAAAATTGAGGCTTATTAAGGGGTAACTACTGAATTTTTCCTCCTACTTTTAAAAATTTGCCTCAATAAACAAACCTCCTGAATGAATGCTTATGCTTATGAATAAAGGGTTTCACACTCATATCTTACATCCACTTTTAAGTTAAAATTAAAGGATCGGTTTACAAATGAATGGCCACTTAATTCCAATCAAGGGGTTCTGCATTTTTTTCAGGGTGAAATTAAGGTAGAGTTTAGCACATTTTTAGCACATTGTGTTTCAAAGTGTCTCAGGCATCAGAGTATTCATGACCCCTGAATGTCAGAGCTTTATTTGAAGGAGCTTTCAAAGTTATTAAACTCTTCAGACATCTGGTTCCATTCACCACCACTGTGAACAACCACTCAGCCAGTTCTTCTAGAGTAACACACAATTTATACATAATAACATCCAGAAATCTCTTTATTTAATGAACAGTCTGACTTTAATGGAAAAAGTCTACCTCAACCACACTGTATAAACTTATGTACTGATTATTTGTTACATGCATGTCACATTTACTACAATTAGTTTGTGCAGACATTTAAGTTCACTATTTGCCACTGTTTTCTGTCAATGTCTGTCACTCCATTGTGTTTGTATCCCCACTGTGTTCTAATATTTATTTATATCTCATGTGCCCAATAAAATGTATTCGGAATGTGATAAATATCGAACATTTAGAGTCCCATGTAATCAAATACACAGGGATGATTATGTGATCGGCAGTATTAGAAAAAGTTTTTTTTAAAATATATATACTGTGCTCAAACTCATGAAGCAACACCATTTAAGCATAGCCATATATACAATAAATGTGTGAACAGAGTTTTATTTTTGGCAGTGTGTGGTTAACAGGCTGTACTGTGTCTTACTCAGACAGATAATTTTAGTAATGGGAGTTTCTATTTACAGATATATATATTTGTGTTTATATAGGACATTAAAATCTGCTGGAAATTGACTGTTGAGGGAAAAATTATGTTCATCCAGTGGTTTGAGATTTGGATCGTTGTACCATGAGAATAAAAAAAAAACTTAATAGTAAAAAACAGTATGACTATTCCAAATAACAATTTAAAAAGCGGCATAACAAACAAACAACTGATATTTAACATTTCAACCATTAAATAATTGTAGTGGGTCAAAATGGCAGTAATCTTGAATTTGATTGGCTGTCCAGATCCTTTTAGATACATGAGACCAGAGACCAGAGACCAGTTTTTCTAGACTCAGATTAAGCCTAACTGTAGACTACGAAGATTTATCCATGGTAATTCCCCACTGGCACCAATATTTTGCCTAAATCAAGGCTTAATGGGATAAAACCAACCCATAGTATACACACTAAAGGACAAAAGAACATACATAAATTCCATATAAATTTAATTGCATTGTTTCCATTAACAAACAGAAACTTCTGTGTACACATTAAACAGCCTGTGTATGTCATCAGAGATACAGAAAATCACTTTAGTCAGGCAAATACACTGAGATGCTGAAAAGCAAGGTGCCTGGACTATAAGGTTCTGTGCACAGAGCACATCTGCAGTAAATGAAAATTATGGTTCAGTTTGATCAATTAAGAGGAGGAAAGCAGTGAGAAACAAACATATCTGATTAAACATGAGTGACCTCAGTTTCAGTCAATCAGTTTGAACAAACTGACGTCATTCAGCCCAGTATTAGTGTTTATGTGTGGAAAACAGTGTGAGTATGTAGATTTTACACTGTATGTCCCAAAGTATCCAGACACTCCTTCCAATACGCAATCTCAGCTACTTTAAGGTGTCCACCACTGCTGACACACATTTTATATTGCATACATACAGCTATAAACTCTATAGAAATGCACTAATCAACAGAAGGGTGTGGTCTACATTTCCATTATTTATATGACACTTTTATTCAAAGTCGCTTATCATTTTTACATATATTAACTGTAGTAATAGGAGTCTGGTATACTCTTATTGCCGTGTGTCCTTCAGGGTAGGAATCGAACCCCACTCTCCTGCTTGGAGGGCAGTGATGGTTATCCACTATACTAACAAGCTATGAAACTACAGACTGCCCAATGCCAGCACTGGGCTGAGGAGCAGTTGAACTATAAAGAAGTGGAGTTTGAAATCTAGAACTAATCATCCAACATCAGTACCTGCCCTCACGCAACCAAATTCTCACAGCTAAGGTTCAACATACAGGCCTACCCAGAAGAGCAGGGTGGGCATACATCCCTATTAACACTCTTGGTTTCAGAAGAAACACTTGTGTCTACAAACTTTTGGACAGTGTGTGTGTGTGTGTTCCTCTCAGGCACCATTGGCATTTAACTGGCTCACATCAAACTGAGGCGACTTTCTTCTGAGTAGGATCCTATACTGACACACATTATAATGCATTTGTTTAATACACTTGACCAGCAAAATGCAACAAAAAAAAAAAGTACTTTATTTAGCCCACACAAGTTGGCGCATCCAAAACGCCTGCATGGGCGACAATTTCCCAAAAAGTTATGTATGATTCCAAGGATTCTTCCCAATTTTCCAAAAATCCACAAGGAACGTACGATGGCCAGGATGCTCCCAAACAATACTCAGATAGAAAAACACCAAAATCCAAATAGGAGGGAGGAAAATCAAGACATCTCCATTAGTTGTCTCATTCCTTTTGGAGAAGCTCTCAAGTTTTCCAAGCTCAACAAAGCCTTTTCAGTATGTTTAATGCTGTGTTTAGTATTTATAGCGAAGTCATGCGACTTTAATGCACACGCACAGTCTTCACCTTTTAACTGACTCTCCCGACACCAAAGACGCTCTTTGTCAGAGCGGGACGATTGAGATGTGGACTGTGGATGATAAATGACAGGTAATATATCTATTTCAAACACTCCAACACAGCGTCTGCTCATTCTCCCATTAATCCTTCTCTTTTTCCACTCTTAAATAAAGCACAACCTGACCAACATCAACTTTAGAGTCTGTGCTTTATAAGCTTTCGAATCGAGCATTGAAAAGGGAATTCTACCAATCTTTCACATTTTCTGCATCATTTTAAATGGTTGCCATCATTTAGAGTGGCAATTTGGAGAGAACTTCATTTATTTACAGTGGCGGTGAGTCCACAACACTCTTTTATTCACCATTTCGAACCATATGTGTCCTCTGAGATTTCATAAGTGATGTGTGAGTGATGGGGAAAACAGAAAAAAAGCCGAAAAAACAAGTATTCTTCGCGGACTATTTTACCTAACAACTCACTACAGTATCCCTCCACCATTTTTGCACTTCAGGCCAAAATCTTCAATGTCCAAACCCATCAGTGAACCTACACATAACCTACAGTTCTGAGAGTTTATATGTGATGTTAAAACACATGAAAGTAAAAAAAAAAAGTTTTTATTTCATACAATGTCATCCATGTTTGTCTCCACAATCATTTATGTTGTAAACACGTCCTGCAGTATTTTAACCCATTTTCAGCATCAGACAGCATTCTGGTTCCCAAGTAAGACCTTCCTGTGATGTAGCTTTTAAAAGTATTAGGCTTTTCAGACATCTGGTACCATTCACCACCACTGGGAACAGTTCATACCTGATCCACCAAACTGCTCTGAATGATCTGAACTACTTCATTAGTAGTAATGTGGAAAAATTGGTAGAATTCCCCATCACCAGTTAGTTGACTATGGTCAAATCCTGTAATGGAATCAAATCTGCGTTGGCACAGATTCTACTAACAACTCAAGAAACTTGAAAAATGGCAAAACAAACACACAAACACATGAAAAATGTCATGCCAATGGCATAAGATCCCAAGATCAGCGTTCATTTCTGCCTTATTTAAGGAAGACAGAATTAGTAACAATTGTTGGGTTTTGGTTGACCTTACTGTTGGTTTCTTGCTGGTTCCAGAGCCACATAATACAGAATAAAGGCATTTCCGCAGGCACATTAACTACCAGGCACCTATAGTTTCTCATCATTAATCATTCTCTACCGACTACTACTATAAAACTACAATTATTACGTTTCAAATGGGATGGGAAATCGATATCGTCATCAGTCTCATTTGTTATTTTCTCGTCGTCTCCTCTTTATTATTATTATTTTATCACCACGCTGGATAAATGGCAGTTTATAGCTGGTGTCTGATGCTTCTTTCAAACTCCTGATCCATTTTTTATTCATCAAAAAAAAAAAAACCTTTAACACAAAAGAAGCTGGCGACTGATTGTAGTTGGATCCTCCTGACTGCTCCCCTCTCCCTGTAAAGGAGGAGACAAGGCGAGGAACCGTCCACGAGGTTTTAAAGGTTCATTGAGCCCTTCAGGTTGGTCTTTTCCAAAAACAAGAGCACCACAGCCCTACACAGCAGGCTGCAGCAGCTCCTGGAGGTCGCTGAGGCTGCTTTCCAGCGTGACGGCCAGTTTCTCTGCGTTGGTTTCCTCACAGCAGTTGAAGGCGGTGACAGAGAAGTGAACGTGGTCCGGCTGAGGGTTGTAGCACACGGCGTATCCATCAGGAACCAGAGGCCCGAAACACATCACACTGTCCGTATTAGTGGGCACCTGCCGGTGGAAAGGTGGTTTTACGGTCAGAAATCAGTGGTTAAGTGAATTATGCTGAGAATATTAACGAAGGGGCATTTGGCTGTTACGCTTACACAAAGGGAGTTAGATTCATTTTCTCAACCTGTTCCTATTACATTCTGTTCTTATTATATTCATTACTGTTAATTACTGATCACTGTTCTTATTGTACTCATTCACTTCTCTATTGCACAACCTTCGCTTTTTGCACCTGCACTTTGCGGACTTACCGCACTAATTCTCCACCCACACAGTCCTTATATGGATATTATATACATTATTTATATTAATACTCCACCCACCCACAGCTCTGGTGATGCTTTTGCACTTTATCTGCTTATTTATCTCAACCATCCTACTCGTATGTTTTTCCTACTGGATTTTTCTCCTCGTGTTCCTTAAGGTCGGGTGTTGCATCGGGAAAAAGCATTTCACTGCAAGTATGATATTGTATGTGAAAAATCAAATCTGAATCTAGAAACAGGGACAGTCTAATAGTCATTAGTTTATCGTCATTCGTTACAGGGAACCGTCCCCCTGGAAACACTGAGGGTTAAGTTTGTAGACAGTTGGGGGGTTTGAACCTGCAACTTTGTGGTCATCGGACTCACAGGCACATGTTTTACGCACTTGGCTACACAAAGTATCAACAACAAGAATAACCAGACCGCGATACTCGGCCTCTTTAGAACTGGAGTTGCAAAGGTTTGGGTACTCCAAACATTTATCAAATATAAATCCCCCAAAACGTCTCACAACTCAACCCCCACACAGCTCATCATTAAGGGGGAGATGATCTGTAGAGACGATTCGGGATTTGTAGAATTTGTTCTAAACGCAAAAATGGACATGCGGGTCCAGCATGAACCTCAACAACCAAAATGTAAACATGCCTTGGCTACTTGACCGCATTGGGGGAATTGGGAATTTCTTTGAATTCAAAGCAAAACTTATAAAAATTAATTTGCATTATTTTTACCCAAGTAACGTTGAGCCATTTCTATGGGCACGTTCATGCGGAAAGTAAAAAGCTAAAAAAAAAATGTATATACAAGGTTTTGCTCTGGCAGTGATGAAATGTTTCAGAATGTAAGACCCTCTCCTTATTGTGCTGATGTCGGTGTAACAGGATACTGTGTAACATGCATTCTCCCTAACCTGTAGAGGCAGTTTCACACTGAAGTTTAGCGCCTGATCAAATTTCTTCTTTTCACTTTCAGCATCATGCTGTGTTTTAATCTGTCAGCAAGTCAGATTCATTTACCTCTTTCTCTTTCTTGTGAAGATACAGGCCATACACTTCACTGATAAAATTAACTGAATGGATTTTCCAAGCTGTCACATGTCCACGATGGATGTGACTCACTATTATTTCACTGCTTTGAACCCATTTAACCCCAAAATATTTCTCTACATTGAACCCGTTTAACCCTTTCACCAGGTGGAGCAGTGTGCAGCCAGCGATGCAACACCCAGGAAGCTCAAGGGTACCTCAGTGGTGCCATTGGCAGTCCTGGGATTCAAACCCAAGACCTTCCAATTTAAAGGACAACTACCAACCACCAACTGCCCCATATATGTCTCAATGAACAAGTACAACAGAATACTAGGACCCCCACACGGCCACCAGTGAACAGGCACTATTTGGGTTGTGGCTCATTCTCAACACAGCAGGACACTGGTATAGTAGTGCCACGCAAGTGTGTGTGTTTCATAGTGTATCACACACAGCAGAACTGTTTTTAAAACATGGTGTCTGTTAGGGCTGGGCGATTTGGCCTAAAATCTAAATCTCGATTAATTGAACATATCAACTCGATTACGATTAATGAACGAATAAATTTTTTTTTTTTGCCTTCATAGTTCACTGACAAGTTCTGTACAGTAAACATGCTCACATGTTAAGTGAGAGATTTTCGAACGAAGGGTGCATTACTTGATTTTAAAATCATTGAAGGAAACACTTTTCATGATTATTTATTGAACATCAATGTTGAACAACTGAAATTAAAGGGCACGTTGCCTGAAACAAACAGTCAGTCACTTTGTTCTTATAAAAAAGTAAAAATAAATAACTTACTCTTTTGGAAACTAAAGAAAATTATGTTTTCTTATTAAAAACATTGACTCCACAAGCGGTCGTGTTTTTAAAAAGGAAAGTATTTGAAAGAATTGACGTGGCAAATTTTGATCGATTATTGGTTTTGAATGTCGATTCCGATTACTTTTCAATTAATTGCCCAGCCCTAATGTCAGTTCCAACATACACATCTACCCTGCTGGTCCACCCTGTAGACGTAACGTTATTGTTTACGGTTTATCTGATGCTGCACATTTTGAGTGGGTCATCCTCTAGTCCTTCATCAGTGATTGGTTCGAACCACAGGACACAGTTGGCCAAATATTTTTGTCAAGTAGTCTGTTCTCAGTCCAGCGTAGACACTGAGGAATGTGCACGAACGCCACTACTACTTCAGGATCAATGCCGCCCTCAAGCAATTCCTGTTCACTGGTGGTCCTGTGGAGGTCCTGACCTTTGACAAAGGAGTTAAAGGGGGTTGCAGATGATACAGAGAAACAGATGGTCCACAGAATGTGACTGAGCTGCTCTCTCTCTCTCTCTCTCTCTCTCTGTCTGTCTGTCTGTCTCTCTCTGTCTCTCTCTGTCTCTCTCTGTCTCTCTCTGTGTGAATACCTGTCCCGTTCGAAGTTTCCAGTGCGTGGCCAGTCCATAAGCAGTGTCCATGAACATTCTGGGCACACTCAGTCCCTCCTCGATGGCCTGCAGCTTCAAGCCCAGCAGGTGGCGATCTATCCCCTGTCCGTGTAGTGCCTTATCAAACAGCACACAGATATTCAGATACATTATACAAACACATACAAAAGATCAGGCTGAACTGACATTCACAGTACTGTGCCAAAGTCTTAATTTCGTCATATTTTGCATCCAAACTTTCAGACAGTCTTGTATTATAAGGAGGTTTTGAGGAACAGTTCTCCAGGCTTCCTGCAGGATTTTCAAAGCCTCTTGTTTCCAGTTCAGTCCCTGAACCGGACCAGTTTCAGAGGAATGTTTCTGCTGGTTAAGACACACAGTGACCTACGTATGAA
>JBBMFX010062717.1:0-10803 GCA_037832545.1 Rhabdalestes septentrionalis
AACAGCATTAAAATGTGATTACAATAGAAAGGATCATACCTGGAACCAACACTAAAGACTGTTCTCCTTCTGATGCTTTTTTAAGTTAAGTAAGCAGTCGTAAATTATCTATATGTCACATGCCATCAAACCACAGCACCAATGTAAATAATGTGAAATTCTTTCTCTGGGATCCAAACCAACAACCTTCTGTTTGCAAGGGCTACTCCCACACTACCAGGCCACATTCCGATATTAGGAATAGGCCTTGTTGCCACTGCCTATTTGGAAAAGTATAGAATTAATCTTTTGTTTGCTTTTTTTAAAATGACAACTCAACACAGATTACTTTTCAAAACGTCAGAGTGATACTAGAAGAGCTGATGAAGAAGGCAATATAATTAATTAAACTTACGAAAAACACTTACGGTAAAATGTTCAAGCAAGAAAACCAAGCGGGCATAAAAGCAAGAATAAACTCTTTAGGGGTGCAGTAACGTGATACATATCTGAGATTAATCTTCTAAACAATGAACTAAATTAGCTCATTTGCTACTTAACAACACAGCTATTAGAAGAGTCTACCAGGCAATTCCTGTTATTGAAGTGTTGAACTAATGCAGGGCAGTGATACGTATAGCTAATCGTGGCAAGCAACCTCCAAAGAAACTGAAGCAAGCTACTGGAGTGAGGATACTGTCACTAATCCAACAAATCCCGGCACCGTTTCTGCACTCAGCCACAGACGCCATACCGAAACAAACCGCCACTACAGGACCGGCTCACTAAGTCCCGCCTACTTCGCAGAGTGAATCAATCTGATTTGTAAAGCCTCTGCTATTGTGATTATACCATTGGCTAAAGGAGCTATCACTCACGTTCATTCCCCAATAGGAATCCAAAACGTCTTTGTTATGGTGACGTTGGGGTTGATGAGGAGCTTGTGCATGAACAGTATTAGGAATGGAGGATGCAAGAGACGAGAAGAACCTGAAGGGCTTTTCTGAAAGACTCACTTTAGGAATTACTCGGATTTTAGGTTAGTGTTCAACTCTGTCCGTAACCTAAGCATGCATGGGAGCTAAAAGCATGATGCAAAATAGAAGCTAAAACATGACTTTGCTCAGATACTGGAAGTTTTAGCCTTCCATAAAAAAACGAAAAACATAGAATCTAATACATCTAATGTAATTCCGATTTTGTCTATTTAATATGTATTGTGCCATAAATCTCCAAATGATTTTCTCCAAATGCTTGAGCACCTGTCTCCTTACTCATGGTCCTGTCAGAGAGATCTGCTGGAGGATCCTAATCCCGGAGGACTTGATTTTGTTATCCTGATGGACAAAGGATCGTGATCATTTGTTGGGTGGTTGACTGTCATGCTGGGCATAGTGTAAATATTTTGTTTTATTTTTTTATTGTAAATGCTATATTTATACCCAAGGAAATGTCTTAAGTAATTTGTATCTAAATGTGGGGGCGTTATAGTTCAGTGGAACTTCAGTGGTACCCACAACCTTCCAATTGCAGGGAAGTTTACCTCCATAACCTGGAGGCCACAGGCTGCTCAGTAGCAGATTCATTTATTTTATAATATTTTTGTTTTGTACATGCTATATTGATCCTGGGGAAATTACATAAGTCCTCTGCATTTAACCCATTCTCCTGAGTAATAAAGTGGTGCTGTCACCAACGCAGAGAAAAAGGAGGAGTATGTGGGGATGGTATCTTGTTCAAGGGTTTTCAGTGGTGCCAGTGATTGTCATGGGATTTAAACCAACAGCCTTTCTATTGCAGGGAAAGTTTCTTCCCTAACCACCAGGACACCAGCTGCCCAGTAGCCTTTTGTTTTACACAGAAATCACAACTGCTTTCTGATTTAATATTTCTTTCATTACAGAGAGCCTCCCTGGCGTACTAGATGTACGATTTGTTGAGAGAGAACCTGCAGAGAAGCGATACCTCCTCTCGTGGGAGCAGGTAGGAAGAAGTTATCATTTACAAAGTACAATCAAAGAAAAGTATTCATACACTAGTTGTTTTACAGCAGACATGTGCATGTGTTCCAGAAAAATAATTGTGTTTTGCCAGAAGACCTGAGAGACTTCTATCTCACAACAGATGGCTTCACTCTCACCTGGAGTGCCAAACTGGAAAGTGAGTTTTTAATTATAACAGCCATATATGTTTCTTCATCAAGAATATTATTGACAATACTTTTGTATTGTTATATATTTTAAAGTGAAATGACAACAGAGTAGCATCAATATGAATGAATTGGAAGTGTTCTGAATGCTAGAAGAAGTGGGTGAACATTCCTAAAATAAGAATAGAAACACTCTCAGTTGGCTACAACCATCATATGCAGGCTGCAATATCTTACAAATAGGGTCTTAGTAAATACTGACATAATAGGCTGTTCAAACACAATTACTATTTTATTTTTTATTATTTCTATTTCAGCAGCAGTTATGTTTGCATTTTACAGTGCAATGTACTGTAACGCTTCAAAGCACTACACTTTTTATTTCCAGTAATAATCTTTTGTGTGCAGATGAGCCAGTCCCTGTTGGCTGTATGATAATAAACAGTGTTGCCAAGCTTCGTCTTCTGGCTCAGTCAAACATCTACACCCTACCCAGTGCACCTACGTTATCTGATCTTGATTTTGAGGATACATTAGAAGGTGAGGTTCAGTCCAGCTATTCCAAATCCAACAGTTTATTACAAATGCTTACTTACTGTGTTGGGTGAAGTGCTTTAGGGAATGCATTAAACCTGAGTAGCTGGACCTCTTATGTTCTTTATGGTCAGATCACCATGCAGAGCCCCACTTTGACTCACGAAGCCGAATCTTTGAGCTTGACTCCTGTGGTGGAAATGGCAGAGTCTGTCTTGTCTACAAAGACTGCAATCCAGGTGCTCCTCAATTTAAAGGATAGCTCATACCAAGTTCAATAGATGAGTGTTTAACCTGCATAAGTGATAACTAATTTAACTAGCTCTTTATTGTATGCTTTAACTTTATATAGGTGATGTGGCCCAAAAGAGTGAAGTTTGGTTCTTGGATAGGTCGTTACACTGGCACTTTCTCACCTCCTCATTCACAGCATACTATAGACTTATGATAACACATTTGGGCCTTCCAGAGTGGCAGTACACATTCACACCATATGGACCCAGCCCACATGCCAAGGTAGGAGGAACAATTACACTTAAATCAAAACAGTGAGTGTGATACGTGAACATAACATAATACGTATGTGTTATATAATAATATCAGGTAGGTGCACTGCTATCAGAAGACTCTTTCTGATGTTTGAAATGGCTAAATAACCAGATTTTTCTTTGGATTGATTAAATTACCCTCAGGAATCAGGATTCTGTATAATTGTTTTTGATCAGGTCGTTACACATGTGTGAATTCCTGGACCATTTTTGACAACCAAACCCTTAACAATACCATAGCTATTACAGAGGGATAATTAGGGACAAAAAACATGACTGTTGTGTGACAACAAAATGCTTATTTGTGCTTTGGATACACATTGCTGAATAGAATTAACAATTCTAAACATATATAGAATTATGCTACATAGGCAGGAGACATATTTGCACAGAAACGAGGTGAACTGAAGACCAAAATAAGACACTGTGATCATAACTAAAATCAGTCTCCCTCTTAACACAGCAATGGGCATCTCTTTATCAACCTCTTACGTTCCAAGATGACCCTCACCTTTATCCAGCCGGGGAGCCATTCCTGAACAAGCTGGACCCGGCCAAGGCATTCCGTGGTAAAGCCAAACCGGCAGCTCCCAAAAAGAAGCAGCCAGCCCAGGTCCCAGCAAGTGGAGGAGCTGCTGCCAAAGGGCAAGGGTCCTCAGGCAGACAAAGTGTGAACAAACGATGACATACACCCTAAAACATGTCACTGATGTCAGAATTATGCATAGCCTGTTCTGAGAGCATTTTGGATGAAAAGAATGTCACTCATATTTGCTCTGATAATCCTTTTTGCATGTGGGCCTTGTTGGAACAAAACCATGTATCTCAAAACATTACTAAAGAAGGCCTATCATCATGTTTTAATATAGCGTGAACAGCTGGTGGTCTTTTCAAATTATGTGTAAAAGAAAAAGCAAAATATGGCGCTACTTCACAAATAAACTATATTTATTAAACACTTTCCAAAGTTACATATGTGGTCACTTCTTGCTTCTTATTTTTATCTCTTCAAAGCGTAGTATCTTGCTGTTGGCCAATGGTGACTGCAAGCTGTTTTGTGCTTTCAGTTCTCCAATTCATATTGTATGGACAGGGCTAATGCTGAACCAGCCCAATTCTGCACTCAGTCCCCTTCCCAGATTAGCAGAGTGGTACCAGTGGGGTGGTTGAATAAGAGACAGAGGCTGGTTTCATCTCCATTCAGAACCAAGGTTTGACATCTCTCCCCCACATTTATTGGCTCTGTTCTTACTGTATTCCGGTCCCATTCCGTAGTTTCCATTTCCACTGGGCTTCAAGGGCTGAATGAGTCACACACATTCTTCTTTGTCTTTTTTGCACTGATGCAGAGAAGCACACTCTACATTTTTTAGTTTTGTATTGGTTTGAGCAGGATGAAACAACTCTACTAATGCCTTATACATCAAGGCCCCAGTCACTCCACCCACTAATGGAGCCACCACAGGAACCCAGGCCCAGCCATTACTCGCCCTGGGAAAGCAACAACAGAGCAAAAAATCCCACGTGATGCTCATTTCAAATGTCTACTTTTATATAAAAACCTTAAACAAACCTTAAATATTTGACAACATTTTATAATAAATATTATGGTCCTGAATTACTGATTTTAACTTATTTATTTTCATATAGGTGAGTTAAATAAGAATTGAACATGTTATTTGTTATGCAGTATTATATAGAGCCGCATTTAATCTGTGATCCTCATCAGTTTGGTAAAACTGATGCATTACACAAATACATTCTACAGCCATTAGGAACTGACCAGCCATTAGTGTCCAGCCAGTCTAATATTGTTTATACCCTATAATGCAACATTTTGGGGGGTTTTTGTCTAATAAATACAATTAGGCTAGCATTAATGCATCTTATAACCTTTAAATGTGCTTTTCTTTTCATTTAGAAAAACACAGATTGTTCTACCCATTATCTACAGTAAAGTGTAACACCGGTGTAATGATGTTGTGAATTTAAGAACATTTTTATCATGTTGGGTTTATGCAGATGTGGTTTTACAGCTACATTTGATTATTTCTGATAGTTTTATAGAAACATATATTAATGGCAATTGTAATTTGCAATATACACATTATTGTAACTTATATAGTTTGTAGTTTGCAATATACACATTATTGTAACTATTGAAAGCTATTACTAATTATCTATGTGCTATTCAGAGATGGTTTGTGGTGCCTGCTATAACTACAAATGCTTACTCTGTATGTTACACTTTTTGTCTGATTTATTTACCTGAACACCTCTGATCCCCACCCTGCTAGTGCTGTAAAGACTCTTGGCCCCAGGTCTCGTGTAGGGTTGATGGCATAGCCACAGTTGCTCCCCATGGAAACTCCAATCAGCAGAACAAGAGCCCCCACAGCCACTGGCTCCCCACCAGATGGGGCAGGCTGGTTCCTCTGGTCTGCCAAAGCTGTTAGACACAGCAACAGCATGGTAGTGCCAAGCACCTGAGTCAGGCAGATGGGAATGTATTAGACTGGCATACTGGCCTAAACCAAAGAAAAATGACTCAAAAAGCCACGACAGTTCCAAAAGCTTTCTCCCTCTCACCCATGGCGAGTAGATGTCCTCACAGGGAGTTGCAGAATGCCTTTATAAGGTATTACATCATTTTTTACTTTAACCAGCATTTCTTAAATTCTTTATCCGACAGTTGTTTCACTTTGTAAAGGTGGTCTCACCTGATCCAGAAATCCAGCTTGTATTGAGATATAAGGTGCAGGATAAGTGGCAAAGATTCCAGCTGTTGCTTTGGGTCCAGACACCGTGAAGTTACCCCCACAGTAATGGTATATGGCATCTATGGCACAGTAAGAAGAAAGCCCTTTCGATTTGACAGATTTGTTTCAGTAAGTAACAAGTAATCATGTTAAATTAAATATTAAAAGCAGCTCACGTTTATGAATCCCATTTACAGAAGTTTCCCCTTCCTACAATGTAGTCAATTAGCCAAGACGTCCAGGGTTTGCTTATTGAGATTTGCACTAGAGCCACGAAAATTGTAAAGGAAGCTGTTGGGGTATTATCACATAAACTAGGAAATCAACACACACATTCACATATTCAAATGGTTTATTAAGCAGACTTGCTTGTGTAGCTGGCCCCCCGATGGAAAATGAATGGACGACCATGGAGCAAGATGGCTAAATTCTTCAGTCGCCCATGGAAAGAGAGTGTGATAGGCCAGTGCGGAATCCCGTCAGCACCCCCCACCACCCCAAACCACAGTGAGGTGGGCCTTAAGATACAATATCAATTTTATTTTATTTTAGAAGAGCATCTGACAGTGTCTGCCAAGAAAATGTAGTCTCTGGCCCTTGGACAAATGTAGTTGACGACCCCTGCTGTAGAGCATTTATGAGGTCAAACACTGATGTTGGATGAGAAGGCCTGACTCACAATCCAGCTCATCGCAAAGTTCATCCTAAATATGTTTCATTTCATCCCAAAGACGTTGAATTTGGTTGAAATCAGGACTCTGTTTGGACCAGTCAATTTCTTCCACATTGTGCACTGGGACCATAGTCATGCTGGAACAGGAAAGGTTCTTCCCCAAACTGGGTCCACAAAGTTGGAAACATCGCATTGTGTGAAATGTCTTGGTCGGCTGAAGCATTAAGATTGCCTTTCACTATAATAAGGGGCCCAGCCCGAACCCTGAAACACTGGTATGTCCTAATACTTTTGTTCATATTGCATATCTACAGTAGCCCAGTGCAAAAACTCTAGAAAGAGACATCGGACAACAATCCTGTCTTGACTGATGTACTACATATAATGTAACTCTTTTTTGCCGAAGTGCCACATTAAAAGTCAAAAGCTGAATGAGTTTGAGCTTACTCACCGTAGTAAAGGGTAAAAACTGTTCCGGCTGCAAGAAAAGAGCCTAGAAACTGAGCAGCTACATAGAGCGGCAGCAGCTTCCAGCCCAGCTGGCCAAGCACACACATGGTGAAAGACACAGCCGCGTTCATATGGGCACCTTAGAACGTGGAACAAGACACATTCACTATTTCAGAAATGACACAAAATTACACATTTCAAAGGACACTGGACCACCTTACCTGATACCTTTCCACCAATGTGAATCCCCATTGCCACCCCCAGACCAAATCCTATATTAATACTTAAGTAGTCTCCAAAAAGGCTCCCTCCTGTGACCACCTGAGCAACAGAGCCTAGGCCAAACACCTAAAACACACACATCATTAAAAAGTGGTACCTTGAGTGATACTGTACATGAATTGCTCATGAACCATTTTTAAATTATAGGTTTGTGAGTCTAAAGATACTAGTTTGTGTTCCTAGAACAATTAGATAATGCAAATGTTGTTTCAACTTTTAAAAGGTTATTCAAACTCGCATTTCCTATGTAAGAAATTAGTTTTCAAAATAACCATCCACTGAAAGATCTTTTAAAGAGAATGTTCTGGTCATTCTTTGGGGCTAAAACTTGGGCAGTTTTTTTTCTGGAGCCTGTAGTTTTAGACCAAAAAACAATAGTTTAATGACCAGATATGATGAATTCAATTATTCTGGACATACTGCTTGATCAGTCATGCAGGGTGTGTCTGACTATTGACATTAGTAACTGTCCTTGTGGTTAATGACATCAAAGGGTCACGTTCAGGTCATTGTTTCTAAAAGTGGGAGGATAAACAGGTGACTTGCATGTGATGATCTGAAGGCCAAGGGTAATGATAGAAACCTGATCAATTTTATATGACATATGATATTTTTATGATACAAAATATGTATATGATATGTCTGTATGATCACTCACATTGGGTTTTGCCACTAATCTACACTGGGTCCTGAGGTAATTATCTTATTTAATCAAAAAACACAGACTAGACTGCTGTGTTCCTCATCATGGAAGTGCATTTTTATCTTAAATGTTCTGGAAGAATGCAGGAAAAATATTTTATACAAATAAATGTGTAGTTTTACTACTTGTGTCTGTTGCCAGATAAATAATTAAATAAACAAATAAGCCATCTTTTACTGTATGTAAGATTATATTTTACTCTGCTCCTGGGGGATATGAGATTAATTAATAAGTTAAGCACATAGATTCCCACACTCCATCACCTTCTCCAGAAAATACTTTATACTCTCTCAATTTTCAATGCAAGACAGTGGATTGGTGTGGTAGTTGTTCATTTTTTGATAGGGTGAAAAACAGCAATTTAATATTATTTAAAACTGTGTTCAAGGCACTAATTCTATGGGCTGGTCTCCCAGGTCTAGATGAGGCTTTATTTGAAATAGAATTTTTATTGGTGGAAAGCCATTGACACTGCAGTTTTGTCCTAGACTAGGCTTAATATGTTTAATTATACTGATAACATAATTATTAGAATGATTATTCAGGCTT
Organism: Rhabdalestes septentrionalis; assembly: GCA_037832545.1. Taxonomy (NCBI): domain Eukaryota; kingdom Metazoa; phylum Chordata; class Actinopteri; order Characiformes; family Alestidae; genus Rhabdalestes; species Rhabdalestes septentrionalis. Next base: position 8,627 of record JBBMFX010062717.1, read on the forward strand.
CACAGACAGAGCTGAATTTTGCAACACAGATGTTTCTAAATTATAAATGTTAATTTGATTCACGACTCATCTTACCATCATGACAAATGTGCTGAGAGTTTCTGCGAGTCCAATTCGAACATGCTCCCTCCCCAGCTGGCACATGGAGTGTCCCATGGCTCCACTTGGCTCTTTCGTGTTTCCTTCCTCCAGCATGCCCAGCTGCTCTTTTATTCTGCGTGAGTAGAGTGTCCTCTTACGAGTCCCTCCCTGTCACACTCCCCCATAACAGCCCTATAGCCCCCTGAGTGGGAGTAAGCCTGGTAATATGCAAAGGGTAGTTGGTTACAAGGGCTCTGATCAAAACACAGCTTTTCCAAAACCACAGGTCATTTAAATGTTTTGTAAAGGATTCCAAAGTTATTTAATAATTAAATAAAATATACACACGGGGTTTTTTTTAAACAACCTTACATTATATAAAGCCTATAATAAAAAACAGATATACACTGGATGCATTCTAACTCAGCATTCATCACAAAATAGGTTACTAATGCCTCAGCTTTCACAGCTGTTCTACATTAGAAAGTTATATGGCTGTATTTCTATGTATTTAGTATATTGACTAAATGAGATTTACATTTCAAATAATGGCATAAGAGGAACTTGAAACTTCAACATTTATGTTGTTGGGTTAAAAAGAAAAAAATGAAAGGAAAGAAGAAAGATAAATACTTATATTTGCATAATATCAAAAGGTAAGATATATGTAAGTAAACACAACCAAGGGTTCAAGTGTATACAGTTCCTGCACCTGCTGCAAAAAAAAAAGAAGAAAAACTGGAAAAATTCAACTTTTTAACTCTACCCTTGCTTGAAATTTAATGACAAGAAAACTGCTTGCTGCCCCCACTCTTCTCTGAAAAAGTGATACTACCATGAATAATGTGATCACAACTACTGGGTGTATTAGCAGAGTATCCACAGTAACAGCAGTGAACTTATGAACGTGTTGTGCCAATATCAGGGAGTTTCCTGTTTTCAGTCAGTGCCTGCTGTGCTGAGATACTACCTCTGCTCTGACACATAGCACAACATAACAAGTGGCCTTCAGGTTTACACGAAACAAGAAATGTAACCTACACACAACACATTATGACAATGGTGTGTAAATGATCTCTTTTCTGTTTGGGGCCTCATCCAAAAACAATTCATGCTACAGTGGATTGAATTGTTGGAAAGGCATTTCATTGAAAAAAAATCCACATTGGAACAGCTTAGTTTCCATATATGGCTTGTATGCGCTGACACATTAAACTTCCAGCTTGCCGTACTTTTTACCTCGCAGACTGCTGCAATACACAGTTATACCACTAGATGTCCTAATCATGCCACATCGAGAAACAAAGTCAAATCCCAAATAACAGTGTGTGTCTCTTGTGTATATGTTTCTTAGTTACCAACATGTGAAAGTCCTAAACGAGTGAAGAACCTGGAGCAGATGATTCCAGATTATTATGAGGCGATCATTTTACTGGTGGTACTGAATGCTGAGTGGTTGGATCTCCTTCATGGAGGCTGTTTAGGCACTTCACAGCCTGGTGCTGTAACACATTTGTTTGTATGTTTTCATTTAATCTACTAAACATGCCAAAGTTAAGACAGTTTCACAGACATAAAATTGTATGTTTGCATCAACAAGGCCATTCACATCATGTCAATAAGATTTATTGTCATTTCAGCTATACACACAGTACACAGTGAAATGAAAAAATGCTCCTCTAGGACAATAGTTCAACACAATAAGAAAAACAGAGACACCACATAAGAGACACTGTACAGGAAGGACACAAAAGAGAGCAAAAAGAGCAGCAGAGTCAGTACACAAGAATAGACAGAAAAAACCAAAAGAGCAACAAAACAAAAGGACAAGACAACATTTAGTGCAGTTGACATGTGAATGAATACAATATTATGACAAACACTGTATTCTAGCAGCAGTGTCCAAAATTGCACAAAGGAGGTAGAGAGCAACTATTACAACTATGAATATAGAACCAGCAGCAGGACAGAGAATGTTCAGTATATAAATAGAGGGGTATTTAGAGGGGTGTGTGTGTGTGTGTGTGTGTGTGTGTGTGTGTGTGTGTGTGTGTGTGTGTGAAAGTGTGTGTGGAGGTACGAAATATGCTTCCCTT
>JBBMFX010062728.1:0-10802 GCA_037832545.1 Rhabdalestes septentrionalis
TGAAGTGTATTGGATTTCAATTGACAGGTCTGTGGCTCCACCCCCGCGGAGGACGTGATGACGCAGGGCACTGGAGCAGGACTTGGTTCTTCTTCAGAGCAGAGAACCGCTATGTAGAGTAATGGAGGAGGACAGAGTATTAGCTCCGTGACCAGGGGTCGCTTTTAACGCTGAGGGACCAGAACGGGCGAGATTCCTCGGGCTGGAGGATGAACGCCAGATAGCTGAGGTGTGAGAGGGGAAATGGAGAAGCAGACGAGGCTGTTGTGCTCGAGGCTCGGGCTGGGGAGCAGAGAGTGCGATGTGACTCTGAGCTCGACTCTGCTGTCATGGAGGGAGGTGGTGGAGAGCAGGAGGAGACGCTCCGCTGCCAGCGTATACGGTCCTCTGAAGGCTGGTAAGCTTCACACTACCTAGTCGAGCTGGTTAATCAGACAGAGCTGTCCTGCTTTCTTTGTTCAGAGCAAAGCAGATGTTTGCAGGCTTTTCATTTCTCATTCTTCTCTCTTCAATCTTGTGCATCATGTTCCATTACATTTTAAAACAATGTAGCGCGCGTTTGTCTTTGTGTTTAGTCTTAAATGTATAATGTTGTCCTCCATACTGTTGAACTTACTAGACAGGCCGTACCTCACCGGCAGGCCTGTTGAATTGGTGCTGAGAGAAACAGACACTATCCTGTAAATAAGGTTTTAAGGAACATCAGAGTGAATTCAGAGTCTGTTATCCTTTATGAAAAAACTATTGTATAGCGGGAATTATAGTAAACTAAGACCTGGTGTATTTGCTGCACATATGGATTATAGAAATGCCATAGAACGTGAAATAGTTTAGGTAATTATATAAGTACTCCGCAGCTTCTGTATTTTCTTACGTTATATACTGTTGGGTTTTTGTTGTAAAGAATGGTATTGTCTGGGTTTTCTTTGTTCAGCTCCGTTCAGAGACCGTGCAAAGCAGATGTTTGCAGGCCCTTCACTCTTCGCTTGTGCGTACCATCCTAATGTAATTTTTCATTATATTTCAAAGCAATATATCATTGTGTGTGAGTTTTACTTACAAATGTGTAAGGTTATCCTCCGGACTGTTAAAAACTTGTGAGGAACAGCATACCTCATGGTAGGCCTGTTGATTTAGTGCTAAGAGAAACCGGGACATCATCCTATAAACAAGATTTTAAGGAACATCAGAGTGAATTCTGTCTGATCTTGTCTGCTTATGACTAATTCTTAAAAAAAAAATCTCTAACAGGAATTTATGTGGGACTCCTTTAACTGTTTAATAGTATATTCAGACACAGCTACAGCACTGAAATCTATGGTTTCTTTTAGTATTTCTGTTACTTTGTACTGTAAGTAATGCAATTGTCGTCCCTGCTTTCTTTGTTTGCCTGCAGGAAGATACATGTTCAGAAACCAGGCAGAGCAGATGTTCTTAGGCTGAAAGCTTCACTCTTCGCTCAGGCATACCCTTCTAATGTCATTATACCTGACATTTTAAGATAAATGCGACATGTGTGTGTGGTTTTAGTCACATTAACTTGAATATGTTGGTTTGTCCTCCAAACCATTAAAGACATATGAGGCAGGCTCTCATTGACCGGTGGGCCTGTTGATTTAGTACTGAGAGCAGCAAAGACATGTTTTAAGGAACATCAGAGTGAGATTTTGACTGGTTATGATACTTAATGAAATGGATCTACAGCAGGACTTTGCACAGGAGTCATGTAACTGTCTTTTAGTAAATTCGTACATTTGGTGTATTTGCTACACAATGTGAAATCATTTAGGTTATTATAGAAGTACTCTACAGCGTCTATATTTTCTAGTATTTCAGTTTGGTTATTTTGTTTTTGTTTTTATTTCAAGGAATTGAATTGCAGTCCCTAGCTTATGCGACAGCAGTCTTTTCAGATTAGGGAATGTTTGAAGAAGACGACAATGGCCTTTGCTGCCATAAGGACTTGGAAGGACAGGAGGATCTTACTAATAATCGTTAGGGATTGAGCTACGTTCCAGTCCAGTTAATATTCCAGAATGTCCTCTAAGTCGTTTGACCTGAGTCATAAGTTCTCATGGATCATTTACTGACTGTACTCAAAACTGAGCCGCAAGGAGATTAAGGGATTTTAACTCATTTTCTGTGTTTAACTAGCAAACGACCTTTTTTTATGTTAGTCACCATGAGCACATTCTGTTTGAGGTGAGACATTGAACTTTAAAGTGTGGCTGATATCAGTTTCACTTCTCATTTTCTGCAGTGTGTTTGGTGACTCAGGAAAAGCAGTACTGATGTTTATGTGCCTTTTGTAGTGCAGAATTGTAGCAGTAAATTCCAGGTCTTACGCAGCTGAATAATACCCCTGCTCTGTTTCACATGACGCACCACGAGGACAGGGATTTGCACGGGATGAGGTGTGTGCAGGGAGGAAACACCAGCTGTCCTTTTCAGCTTGTAAAGACAAAAAGTGGTGGTCAGTACTAGAGTAAATCATGAATTGCAAATGATAAGCACGTTAAAAGCCTTTCCGTGGCTCTATTGAAAGAAGACCTGATGTGAATTTTGTGTGAATGTTAGAGCTAAACCTGAAGGATGGTCATCTTCACTATATGGCCTATCAGCAAAAGCATATTTACCTTAGATTAGATATGTACTTTATCCTAGTGGGGACATTTGCCATACAGATCTACGAACACATAGGGCCAGCCCTTACAGCATGGATTGGCACAACTTTGCATTTGGAATGTGCCACAACTAGGATTAATCCCTGTCTGGGATATCCACCCATGCTGTACTTGTCAGAAACTGTTCAGCAGAGGCCAGTAATGACCCCCACAGAATCACTGCTGCAATGAGAAATGGATACATACTTAACTAGAGCCGTTCTGGATTCAGACTAGTGAATGTCCAGTGGGGAAATGGAACAATTATTTGGTTACTGGCTACACAGCTCACACAAAAATGTAACATGATGTCTGAAAAGCAACCCTGTAGAGCTTTCAGTGTTGTAATGCTATAGGATTTCAAATTTCTTATTTATAAGCATATGTAGCTTTTGCTTCTTTAGAGGCTCTTCAGGAAAATGCTCGAATACAGTGGTTTCCATTCATTGTGCTGTGCTAACTTTGGAGCCCCCACTAACCGTGTCATGTGCTGGTTTTGTGTGATGAGCTGTTAAATAAGTGTTTTTTTTTAGCTTTACCATTGAGCCTATTAGTGTAAGCTACATGTGAGATCATATAAACAATATTAATTGTTGCTTGAATGTGGCTTTATATTTAATGCATTCCCTTCTATGTGAGGAACAGTAATGGTTCTCTGTGAATATGAAGGTACTAGTTTCAATGTGATTTTTTTTCTTTTCCTGTGTGAATGTTTCTGTTCAATCTGAGGTTACAGTAAAGAGTTTCACAATGAAGAGCTGGTGTCGAATAAAGTGGCCTTTCATGCTGGGCTGCACATTGTAATGGTGGCCTTTCCAGAGACTGAAACAGATCTTTCCCCAAGGACAAGGCTGCTTTGGAATTACATCTCTCTCATGCAAAAGATACTGTTGACACCCCACCCTGCCCCTCAGTTTCCTGGGAACTTGGAAAGCTACATGATGAAATATGACTGAATTTGAATGAATACATTCTCATATACTGTTAGTAGTGATGCTCCGATCGATCGGCGGACGATCGGTATCGGCGGATAATCAGACTTTATGACTCGATCGGGACTCGTTAAACTCTCCGATCTTAGGAACTGATCACAATTGATGACGTCAATGCGGGAGGACTAGGGACGGGTACCGAACCCGGTACTTCATCGCCTAATTATAAAAGACAGAAGTATGGATAAACTCCCCCACATACACACAACACGCGCACGCAGACACACCATGAGACAACTCTCTCGCACACGCACAACATGATAGAACTCTCGCGCACGCACTCACACCGAGAGAACTCTCTCGTCCACGCAGACCCACAACACAAGAAAACTCTCGCGCACGCAGACGCACACCGCGAGAAAACTCTCTCGCGCATGCAGACCCACACCACGAAAGAACTGTCTCGCACACACAACAGGAGAAAACACACACTCGCACACATACAACAAAGGCAACATTTGTAGTATTACTTTATCTGAAAAAAGTGAATCAGGGAGCTTACATATCAGTTATATAAACTTGAAGCATCAGAATCGGCATCGGTATCGGCCGACCACCTAGACAAAAAATCGGTACTTGGTATCGGTGGCAAAAATCCTGATCGGAGCATCCCTAACTGTTAGAATTGTGAGTATCACATGGCATAAAGTTTTATTGTTGTCTAATGCTGCATTTTTAGAAGGGAATGAAAGAGTGCATTGTCATGTGCCATCAAATGATGAACTTCCACTCGAGTTTAGATTCTCTGCCCGAACCCGACAACGGCCCGAGATCTTTCCTGCCGCTGTCCTCGGGCCGGGCCGGGGCGTGATCAAGCATTTGATTTTTTTAATCATCACACGTATTTTAAAAAATTGTCGGGTTTACATCGGGCTCGGGCGGAAAATTAAAGTTAATGTGTAGGGCCGGGCTGGGCTCGGGCACAAGGTGCACGGGCTCGGGTCGGGTCTCATTTTTTGGGCCCGATCTAAACTCTATTCCACTCGTTAAGCCATTTTAAAATCGACTTTGTCCCTAATAAAAAGGAAATTGTGCCACCATTTCTCAGAAATGGATCATCCTGTACAAAGTTCCATTTATCTAACAAGGGCCGTTTATGTTGGAATTGACCTGTGCACACTGTCCTCAGTGACTGCAAACAGTCGTTTAAATAGTGTGCTGATGTGAAACAGACTCCTATACCACGCCTGCTCCACATGCCTTTCAGCATTCCCTTGTGTTTATTTTCTCGCTTGTTGAAAAATGCCTTTTCATTACCGTAGCGTAGCAAACAAACTGGCCTTTCTATACTGTAGCTCCTTGCTGGAGCTTACGACAGGTCTTACCCTCAACCTTCGTGCTGCCTTTGTTGTTGGATGCAGAATTCTTATCACAATGGAAACACTCTTTTTGACACTGAAGTTTTCAGAATGCTGCCATTGTCACTAGCAGTGGCAAATACTTGGTGGTAAAATATTGAAATACATAGTTTCTGCATCTTTTGTCATCATGTAAACGCAGAATAACAATCAAATCTAACTAAACTGTAAAGCACATATGTATTTTTGTATCTTGTCTATTTAAATGCAAATAAAATGGACTGATTGTGGCATTGTTAGTTCATATACCATATAACAGCATTGAGAAATCACTTTACGGCATTAATGGGTTAATGTTCATGTCAAGCGTCCACCAGTGCCAGTCTGAATCATGTCTGTGTTGACAGCCCTGGTGTACTGTGTACTTAGCCCGGCCGCTATGTAATTGAATCCCATGCTTGGCGCACTGAGCTCCTCCTCACATACACAAAGTGGAAAAAGAGACAAAGATATTATTTGGGAAGCGGTATTTCATGCTTAACCAATGTTTAGCGAAGGCTTAACTGTAATATATATGTAATATAAATGGCTGCTCAAACACAGCTTTGAGAGAGCCAACAAGGAAGGCTAATGTGTTATGTAAGCAGTAGCGATGACCTAAACCCCCCTCCGGCTGTATTTGCGTGCGGCTGACGTGCCTGCTCTAGCTTGTTTCCCCAGTGATGGATACCTAGAAGGCCCTGGCTCATGTTGCCCCACCAAACTGCAGGCCCCATACACTCTGCCAGCAAGTCCAGTGTGGTTTTCAAATCACCACCACCCTCGCTCCTGTCACTGAATATTTCAGGCCTGTAGTTGTGTTTAATTTCAGGCCTGTAGTTGTGTTCAACTGTACTCCAGGAGGTAATTTGGCAATATGCATAGGTACCATGACAACCTGACGTGAGCAAACTCTCCATGCAGTCTGTTATAAGCCCAAAATATGAATGTGGATACAGTGCTGATATGAAAAACTGGATCTTAAGAACTTGTGAATACACTCTGAAAAGTAAATTGTACTAAATGGTTTATGCTTTGGACACAGGTTAGAATATTGCAGAAGGACCAAAAGCAAAAGAAACCATTTGATTTGGTTTGTTACAGCACCTGTTTAAATGTCAAGAAGTCCAAGGATTATCGTCCATAGGATATGATTCTGACAAATAGATGTTTGGTTGAAAACCAGAGTGTTAATTTAACTTAACTTGAATTTGCTTCAGTGAGCTAATGTTTCTGATGGAAAGATAGCATTTTTTAAAACAGGCAGCTGGTGGTTTATTGGATAGGGCATTCCCCTGTGATCAGGAAGTTGTAGGATCGATTCCCAAAACTATTAAGCACCACTGAGGTACCCTTTAGACTAGAGCATGGTTCCACCCCACACACTGCTTCCTGGGTACTGTGATCCTGCCTGCTGCTTCACTTGGTGAATGGGTTAAATACAGAGGAAGAATTTCAAGCTGTTTACACTGTGTGCTGTGTTGTGTGCATGTATGACAGAGTGTTGTGTCTCCCTTGGAATTGCCTACTATCCAATTGCTTTTTGTTATAGGTTTCTCAGAGTAATCATACTCCTCCTGCACCTACGATTTTCTTATATTCACAGTCATTTTCTTATTTGTCAAGCTTCCTCCAACCTTGTCTTGATGGTCTTTTTCCTTTTCAGAAGTGGAATTTGAAGCAGAAGTTATTGGTTCACTGGAAGGAAAAAAAGTGAGGGAACTCCTAGTCAGTAGTGTTTTCATCTTGTATAGTAACTCGGGACGGGAGCGCAGGTCTGTTTAGCAGATCTGTTTAGTGAACCAGTGCTCTATCAATGTCCACCAGCGAAGTGTTGATACTGGCGTACAACATCTACAACATTAGTAGTTGGGTCCCAATTTGGGTTTGGAAAATGTAAAGCTCTGGATTCAGAAGGGGTTTTGTGGGAAGGGGCCTACAATGTTCTTGGATTAATTGTTTTTATTAAAGCTTAAATAGACAAATTTGCCCTAACTGGGCATTAGCAAACCCACAAACACATTTTGTGCAATTCCTGATATGCCCCCCATGCCCCTCCACCCCCATGCCCCCCACCCCCTCCCTTACTAACTGAAAAATATGGCTTTGTGCTGGTATTCTATTTTCTGTTATGGGTGCAGACCTTTCCTGTGTACTGGATAACTTTTCCTAACATTTATGCTGTTAGACTTGTACAACCAGCTAAACACTGCACTTACACATTTTTCAAATGAACAGCAAGATTCTTGCATTCCTCCACACCTGGATGACTGAGAATGGAAAGTCTTGTTTAGTATGGTTTGACAGATGAGTGTGACTTTTTTTAAACCAATTCTCTTTGCAATAGCAGGATGTGGCAGAAAGTTTTTCTTAAGATATGATTTGGCATGGTGGAAATTTACTGCTGCCCTTATCTCAAAATATTAACAATGTAAAGTGTTGGCTCTGTTCACTCAAAGCCGTATCGTGAACAGAGGATCAGCAGTGATGATTATAATCCTTGATTACTAGGGCTGCCCCCGAATAAAGATATTCCTAGTCGACTAACACTCCCGCATTTTAGCGATTAGTAGACTAATCGTTCGTTTATGATATTAATATAATAACCTGCGTATATACAAGGACAGGTACAGTCCAGTGGGCTCGGCTCGGCTCTACCCTTCCACTACAACTGGTTGCGCAGCGACCGAGACGCAGCTCGAGCAGAACTGAGGGAAAAAACATGAGGTAAAAAATGGATATACTGTATTTTTTGCCTTATAAGACGCACCTAATTTTAAAGAAGGGAAATCAAGAAAGAGTGTCCCAAAACCTTTGTCCACTCGATACATTTCCTTTACATTAGAGCCCAGATCGGGCCCAAAAAATGAAAAACGACATGACCCAAACCCGTGCACTTGTGTCCGAAACCAGCCCGGCCCGACAAATTGACTGTAATTATTTACCATTTATATGTGGGCCTTTATAACACACGCTCTGAACTGTGGGTGCATTTAAAAGCTGACACCCCGCCCTACTGGAGCTCCGAGCAACTCAAATGCAGCATCACATTCTTATTTTCTTATTCTTTGATTTTATTTCTTATACTTTATCACAACAAAACAGTTGTCTTCAGACGAGGTTTAAAGAAGCACGGCAGCGGGCTGCCGAGAAAAAACACCGTGACGCAATGACAGCAACCACCAATCAGTAACCTCCAGTGTGTACACGACATCAAATGGTGCTTTTCCACCGCCTGGTAGCGGCAGTTTCATTTTGAACGCGCTAATATCATTCTTTAGAATTTTCTGTCATATGGAAGTGAGTGCGCCTCGAGGCACGAGATCGCGTTGTTCTCGCGTTGCTTTGATGTCGTACACTGACCGCAGCCCCTGATTGAGTAACTTCACGTGATTTTTTTATTTTTATTTTTTGCGACTAACCGACTAATGAAAATGGATTCGACCAAGCCTTCTTCACATCGACTAACGTTTAGTTGACTATTTGGGGGCAGCCCTATTGATTACCTTGTCAGAATAATTGGCATTTACCAAATTATTTTATCTGATAGTACACTAGATTTTATCATTAAATTCTTGTTCTTTTTTTTCACTTTTGTTTAAAGATTACACAGCCAGGGAGATATTTTTGTTCATCATTGAAGGCAAAATTTCATCATTGAAGGCCAAGCGTCTGTCAGAGGGAACTGAACTTGTTAATTGACCTCACTGAACTCAGTGTGAAGCCGTAAATGGGATTCATTGGAATGTCGACTATTGTTTTGTGGTATTTCCGCTAGCCCAGTTTTCTGGCCCTGTTTGTAATGGCCCTATAATCATTGACTCCAGAAATGGCCCAACTTTTGTAGAGCAGACTTTAAATTAAAAAAAAAACAGAACAATGAGAACATTGGCTGTAAAATGTCATCGTTATGAAAGCAATTCCACTTTTAACTCTGAAATTATGTGGCCCTGGAGTTTCTAAGTAAGAAAAGGACTGTGTGCAAGTTTCTCGCAGAAACTACATTACAGTACATTTAACTCTGATATCCATTTTGTAAGACAATGTTTAAAACATTATCAATGTTTTTATACTGATTAAGATAATTAAAAAATGATCTTTTATACTCTGGGTCCCAACGAGTGCTATCGGAGTGTTTGGGGTGGACAAGGTTTTAAGGTTGGTACGTTTTTAATAGTTGGTGGGTATTAAATAATTTTTTTACTTTAATTTTATTAAATGTTCCATTCTTGTTTCCTTTTTAAAGAAAAAATAAGAAAGCATTACATACAGTGGATACCAAAAGTCTGGGAATGCAGCTGAACATGCATCTATTTTGCTTCCTTTTCTGAATAGTAGCACTATTCATTCACAGTCATATCATAAAAAATTAGAATAATAAAATTGAATATGAATGAGAATTCTTAGTATGTCATGTCACGTCTTTGCTTGGGTTTTATCATTATCTAGTCATATCAAGCTGGCATGGACTAGTTCATGCAAAAGCTGCAGATGAGAAGGTAGGTCCAGCTGATTGTAACATGAAATGCATCTCAGTAGAAGGATATTATAATAAAATAAACCTTTTGTTCAAAGGCCTTAACATGTCACTAATTTGCTTAAAATTAAGTCTTTCCTTTTGTTTGTTTGTTTATTTTCAGGTTTAAAGAAAATATATCTTTGAGTTCTCAGGCCCTAGGACCTCCTATGTACTATTAAAATATTTTTTCCTGGGCTGAGGGTAAGGATCTTTTGGACCTAATCAAATGTCCTCATGGAGTTGCAGGGCACAGATAACTGAAGTCTGTTCATTTCTTCAGCTGTATTTATATACACTGTAATGAGGGTTTGGCTTCAAGCGTATTCAGTGGAGAAAATCATGAATGCTGAACTGAGATGAGCTACTTGACCTTGTGGCGCTTGCGCAGGATTAGTCTCATAATGTTGTTTCGCTGAACCTCATTTAACACCAAGTCTCATGAGACTGTTACTGAAATCATATCTTAAGAAAAAACATTTTAACTTGAGTGCCTTCCTCTGTATTTTACTATTCTCAAATCGGATTGGTTTATTTAGTTTCAAGACATTCCAATAGGGCCAAGAGCTTTAGGTGATGTAAACTGTAACTGAGCTTGTGCAGTGTTTGAATGCAGAAGATAAAGGTGAAGAGCCATTTCATTTTTAGTCCTCGTAGAAGGAAGATAGCCTTATTCTCTTAGACATTTGTTTCCATTTCAGAGAATATTGCTCCATAGTCAGGATGTTGCTCAATCCCTACCCATTATAACCAGCCGGTCTGCCTTTATCATGTCCACATAAATCTTTATTGCCCAATCTTTATACAACTCCATTATATAAATACCAGTGTTACTTCAGGTTAATAATAGGTCTGTTTTGATTAATCAGTCTAAAAGTATTAAAGAACAAAATCAATTAAACTGTGTCTTCTTGATTAATCTGGGATTGCTTGGCAGTTTTACACATTTTGCATTAATTCATAATGGTTTTACCCATCATGTAGTGTTTAATTTTTCTAATGAAGTAATTTTAATGGTTACCACTTCCAGTAAAGTAGTTTATCTTTAAAATCCTATACATGTTTCATTATTGTTAAGTAAATCTTTATTGCTTCATCATTTTGTTTTAAAACATCCCTGATATCATCAATGTACTTATGGTGAAAGTCAGAGAGGTGAAATTGCATTGGTTTGGGCATGTGCTGAGGAGAGACCGAGTGTGTTGGGAGGAGGATGCTGAGGAGAGACTGAGTGTGTAGGGAGGAGGATGCTGAGGAGAGACCGAGTGTGTTGGGAGGATGATGCTGCGGAGAG
>JBBMFX010062747.1:0-10802 GCA_037832545.1 Rhabdalestes septentrionalis
AATTTACATTATTCTGATGTCTCGTGTTGGTCTGTGTCTGTGTAATGTGGCGGTCACCACAAACAATTTCCTTCGGGATAAATAAAGTTGTCTGATTCTGATTCTGATATATACATTTTTATTTGACTTTGTTTAGACTTTTTTTTGTTCTTTTCACTGTACGTGCAGTCATAATATAGGCTATTTCCTCTGAGATCATTTAAGTGAATAAATACATTCATAAACATTTTAAAAAGTCATGTTTTTACCAAAACAGTTTAAATGAGTTAACATGAATGCCAATTTTCTGCATGAATCCATACAACAGCATGTTCAATGGCTGTCCTTTACCATTTAAAATAAATAAACTGTCAGCCTAATGATTCCAACAGATGTAAAAGTATCCATGCAGCGAAAAGTCATCCGTCTGTTGAAGGTGACTGATTGCTTTCCTCGACATCTAATCTGCAATTACGCCTCGCTGTGTTTATAGATTTTTCAAACCATAAATGGAATGCAATTCAGGACTTAAGTGAGAGCAACAAACCAGCCTGACTGACAAAATCTCCTCACAAAGCGAGCTTTGAGTCAAAGAACACACACAAAAATATACAGGGGTGACTTTCAGACACACAAGGACACAGTCTGCACCAACACTCAACAGTAGCCTGAGATTAAAAGTCTTTTCTATCGCAGTTTGAATATAATTGTATTTTTTGCATGTACTGAGAAAGGCACTCGCTGATGTTTATCATTTTTTACACTTCGTTGCATACTGTTTATCTTTTCATATGAGGGGGAGTGGCACACTGAATCTGATGGTACTGTGAGTAAAGATAATTCATGGCGGATGTTATCAGTTCATTTGATGAAACTGATCTTTTCTGACTGGGAAAGATCCACTTGAACAGCTTTTTACTTCATAATTCTTACTTGGAAAATATTCAAACTCTATAATGTTCACTCAAAGGCCAAATCTGGGGTGATGGTTGAGGTCATTAGGTCATTGGAGGTCATTAAGGTCATTCTGTCATTGTGTGATAAGATTTTTTTTGCATTTTCTGCACTATTTACAGTGGTGAAGCATGGCTGTTAGATCTAGACCTCCAGTTCAGGCCATACAAATAAAACTAATACATCTTTGATTATGTTCATTTCAAAGTAGTAGCCTGTTAACACTGATCTGCAACACTTACAAGTTTTGTTATTCTAGATTAAAGATACAATATGCATCTGAGAAATATAAAAGCTGTTTAATGAATGTGTCGTTTTAGCTTGTATATCGCAATGTTACATTGACTCCTGCAGTAAAAACCTGCCTCCATCATTCCCTTTTTTATTTATTGAGTAAAAGCTGGTAGGATTACAGGGTCAGTGATATATCTCTGAGATTTAATTCAGTGAATCAAATCTTGGCTCAAACCTAAATCCAGCACAAGGAGGTTTTCCATCTAAACAAAAAAAATGTAAAAAATCTGTCCAAACCCAGATCAGTCGAGATTGTTTTGGTTCAAAAAAATAAATAAATAGATAAACGAATAAATGAATAACATTGGTTACAATACAGTGACAATAACCATCATTAGATGATCATGGATAAATCAAATATAAAACAAAACAATGCAAAAAATAACAAAGTGTTAAGAGTAGGGCTGGGAATTTAACGCGCTTATTAGATTAATTAATCACAGAAAAAAATAATGCGTTACTATTTTTAGCGCAATTAACACTTTACATCATCTTCCCGTTCAAAGTTTTGAGGAACCAGCAGGAGATCCGAGTCCCAGATCACTGCCGCGTGAGCAGCCAGAGAGCGCAGTTTAGTTCAGTGAGATTTAGAAGAAAGAACTCCCAAAATGACAAATAAACTGTGTCATGTGAATGGTTTTTTTTGCCGATTCTGACTCTGAAGGGGAATATTTGCCTTTTGGAAAAGATGCTCGCGCGTCTCCCGGTTTAACTCTGGAGCGCAGCTGCACGGCCGTGTGAGGAGAGAGTGAACACAAAGCACAAACACATGTTTATTTCAACAGTTTGCCCATCAGGAAAGTGTGTGGCAGTGGTGAACCTGGTCGTACTGTCTGTAGGAGAGCTGTTGGTCGAGCTAGAGGCAGCAGGAGAGGGGAAAATTGGGCTGGAAGAAGCCAAACTGTCATATACTGTAACCTAATTCCTAGGTTTGGTTCAGTCAGTGATAAAAATGTCATGAGCATTGAAGCCTAAGTTATAGGCTTGCATTCAATACTAAATGGTAAAAAAAAACTGCTTCTTGTAAGTCTGTATGTATCTGCGAATAAATGCAATTACCATGACAGCACTAGTTAAGAGTAAATCCCTCTTCATCACTGTGCTTTCAAACAGCATCCCACATGTTTGAGTCTATATTAGGGGTGTGTAGAGCGGCTGCTATTAGTATCTGAATCTGTATTTGTTTAAAAGGGAAAAGTATTCATATTTGTATTTGTATCTATAATTCATAATACAGCACGCAAACTCCATCCGCCCCCCCCGAATCTACGCCTGAACATGAATTTGTAACGGGGGCGGTGGGTGTTTTCCCAAGTACAAATATATTTCAAGTATTTGTCTGAATACTGAATTCATTAAAAAAAAAACCTGTACTGTATTGGGGTTCGGCTCCGCCCCTAGTCTGTAGGAATGTTCCATGCCACACTGTAGACCGCATGATAAATCTTCACCTGTTTAAGGCTTCACCTGTGTAACCCAACAAGTGGAGTTCCCTGATTTTCAGTCCATTGTTAGGATGGCCCTGAGAGCTCTCGCAAAACTTACTTTTGCACGGCCGGTTTCTCTGCTGTGACACCAATTAAGTCTGAGTTTCATCAGAGACTGTTGAGAAAAACCTCAGGCTGAAACGGTCTGCTCAAAACTGCTCAGCACTGTGAGCACACAGACGCAAAGACGCTGCCATTTATTCATTCATACTGTGGCTACTGGCTAATAGACCTAATTAATATTCACTTATGGCTGACATAGACACACTCAACTTCACACGAGGAGACGTGGTACCTGTGAATCTGACCCTCTCCGTTCCCTCAAAAATACTGCCAAACATTATTCCTTTGATTGCTTTGTTCTTACACAGTATTGATCTGTTTCATACGATCATCAATCAGTTGAAATTAAGCCATTGGATCTTATGGATAATGATCATAAAGAGCATCGATTTGTATAATTAAACCTGATGCTACTACTTTAATACCCTGATTCTATTTAAATGTTTTGATTGGTGCATAACTTTGTTGCAATCTGTAAATGAATTTGACTGCTTCCTATATCATAATGTGATCTTCTCAGCAGTGTTTTCAATTGTATTGTGTAAAATTTAACATTAAACTTGATGTCCTTAATGAAGCTGTAAATGTTAAATCCTTTATTGGGAGGGTGAGGGATGATGAGGGGTGTGTTAACCTAAACATATTTGGCCTAAAATGTAGATTTAGTGTAATAATCGTAGGGCAGAAGAGGAAGCTCTAGACAGAAAGTATTTCTTCCAGATACTTAAGTGAAAAAAATCCAGAGAAAACAAGTGCTTCAAGATGGGAGGGGAGAGCAAAGGGCAAGTAAAACAGAAGCCAGTCTGGCCCAAACCAGAATAGAGGAAAAGAAACAGAATGAGAGTCTGGCCCGAACCAGAATAGAGGAAAAGAAACAGAACGCCAGTCTGGCCCAAACCAGAATAGAAGAAAAGAAACAGAATGCCAGTCTGGCCCAAACCAGAATAGAGTAAAAGAAACAGAATGCCAGTCTGGCCCAAAAGAGAATAGAGGAAAAGAAACAGAATGCCAGTCTGGCCCAAAAGAGAATAGAGGAAAAGAAACAGAACGCCAGTCTGACCCAAACCAGAATAGAGGGAAAGAAACAGAATGCCAGTCTGGCCCAAAACACAGCAGGATTAAAATAAATCGAGTCTGACCTGGTTGTATAGCAGAGAGTCAATGTGTGTTCTATGAAGACAAACAGAATGATGGTGACCAGACCTCCAGGTTGTCTGGCTGTAAACAGGGTGGGCAGAGATAGGCAGTAGGTGTGTGTGTGTTGGTGGGGGGGGTACCTAAGCTAACCTAATGAAACAAGGCAATTCAAAACATTTACTAACCAATGAAGACGGAGTAAACTAAACACATAACTGATAGGAATCAATAGACAAGTGAAGGTAATAATGAACACTAAACTACGACTAATAACTAAGAAGAGGTAAAGGACCAACGCAGGCTCAGTAATCCGGTGACTGAGATGGCAGGAGGCAGGACTGTGACAATAGAACAGGACTGCAGTACTTTCAGAGATACATGCAAAAAGCTAATAAAAAGGAAGTAAAAGCAAAATAACCATTTTATGTTTCATTCTTTGAACTCATTCCGCCTTCTCTAAAAGAACAAGAGGCCCTCCGGGTTTCTGCTTTTGTTTTAACAGTGCTGCTTTCACTGTTTAATAACTGAGCCACTAACCAAATCACCTTTTATTTCCAGTGATAAAGCTTTTAAAAGTCTTTTATGTACCACTTGCAGTCAAACAAACATGAGTGCACTGGAAACCTTTTGTCTTTGACCTTACTTTCAAGGTGGTAGTTTATAGATCTAATAAACTCAGAATCCATACAAGGTCAAAAAACTGGTGGCTCCTCTCCTGTCCATCATTTCTACAACAAAACCCTTTCAAGCTAAGCTCAGCCAAACCAGCGAGTCAGCCAAACTGACGGCGGGACGTGAAATTAGATTTAGACACTTTCTTCAAGAGTCGGAATCCCTTAGGCGCGCACACGCAGAAATAGCAACTTTAAAAG
This sequence comes from Rhabdalestes septentrionalis, assembly GCA_037832545.1. Taxonomy (NCBI): domain Eukaryota; kingdom Metazoa; phylum Chordata; class Actinopteri; order Characiformes; family Alestidae; genus Rhabdalestes; species Rhabdalestes septentrionalis. Next base: position 4,787 of record JBBMFX010062747.1, read on the forward strand.
TTTAAAAGGGAGAGAAAAATCTGCCTGGCTGAGGCGAAGAGGTTGAGCAGCGAATCAGCTGTCACTTTCACCCCTTAAAGCAGGAGTCAGGTATTTTGATCAAGTCAGTGTAAACAGTTGAATGAGTACCACCTAAAAAGTTGATGTAAGGTAATGAAGGTAGGATGCAATATAGCATTAAAAACAGAAAAGTGTTGTAAAATCTGTAAATCTGTTAGGATGGTCAATGCTGTGTCCAGTCTGACAGTTCAAACATTTCCACAAATCAGATTCCACTTATACTAAATAGCCAAAGGTGTCCAGACCTCCCTTCTAATATGTTAATTCAGCTACTCCAGGATGGACCTGTTGGCATTCCAATTCTCCACTGCCAAAAGATTTGAACACCCTTGAGACACACGTGAGCCTAGAGTTGCCAGAGATCATTCCAACCCTCCCATAAGACTATAACTCCTCCCCCTGTCACCCACCCTCCCATAAGACTATAACTCCTCCCCCTGTCACCCACCCTCCCATAAGACTATAACTCCTCCCCCTGTCCCACACACACGCAATAATATGTGCAAAAACTTGCTGCTACTCAGATGTGCAATTTCTTATTGGATTTAAATATTATCATCATGTGCAATAGTCTTACCATGTACAAATTTCACTACTTATGTCAATATTATCATCTGCTATATTTAAAACAGAAATGAAAACTCCAAAACACTATTTGTGTTGCTAGTAATTAAGCAATAAGTTATTTATCTACAGTATTTATAGCATTTCATTCATAGCATTTTGAAGAGTATTTTTATCTGACATTTATTTTACATTTTGTTGCTTGTCTCTGTGTGTCTGTTCAGTTGTAACAAACAATAGCCCTGTTTACATGGACAACTTTTTCCCCTTTTAATCTGATTAAATATGGAAACGATTAAAAATGTCCCATGTAAACGGCTCATGTACTCGGATTCACATGAATCTGATCAATTTTTTAATATACACACTATTTGGCTATTTCTCAATATTATCAGTGTTATAAATGTAGATATTTTTCAGCACCACAGAGCGCAAGGCTCCGAGTGAAGCTTCTCTCACATTAAACTGCTTCTGACCCGCGATGGATGATAAACGAGGAGAAACCCCAGAGTTTTTTTCTCTTTTTCTATACCAGAATGTAGCCTAGGTCTACCAGAGCGCTTCTCAAAATAATGTACGATCGGATTAAATGGTTTGATCATGTAATTGTGGAACAAACGAGGATCTCCTTATTTGACGCCCATGTAAACAGTTTGTTTGGGTTATTTTAATCTGATTAAATTTAATCGGATTGAAAAAAAGTGTCCATGTCAACGCGGCTAATGACTGATACCTCTGGGATCAATGAAATAACATTTATCATGAAGTGATCTAGATGGAATTTGACAGATATCGTGTATTTTCTTTGTGATAAACACACAAAACAAAAACATTTCACAGAAAAAAAGCACACCGTGAGCAAAGCCAAAGTGACCAAAGTGGATGAAGATGCGACCCACAACTCAAGACTTTTCTTCAAAAACACCAAAATTGCCCTCATTTAAAACATCACCTCACAGTGAGCTTCTCCTCGGGATCACTCAGGGTTGGGTGACCTGCAGCGGGTCAGGGCGTGGCCCGGAGGCTCGCGGCGCCAGAGGTGTGTGTGATAAAGGATATGGGCTGGACACCATGCGGATGCACCAGTTGCGAGGGCAGGTGGTCTGCTTGAGGCAGAAGAAGACGACCGGCGCCAGCTCCGGGAACGGCACCACCAGCGTGCTGAGGTCACTGGCGGCATCGTCAGGCCCCACCTCCTCTATGATGTCGTCCCCCTGGGCGGGGCCGAAGTCCTCGCAGAGCCCCGCCCCTGCCTGGCTCACACCCAGTGGCATGGGACACTCCTCGGTCGTCATGGCGACGCAGCAGCAGCCTGAGGAAACGAGAAGAAGATTTTTCAGGAGAGCAAGAAGCAGAGAGTTCAGTCTGACCGCGCTTTCGTAAAAACAGGAGGAAAACGCGAGTGTCCGAGGAAACAGACCTGGCAATAACACCCGTACATTTCAACGGTGCAAGAAATATATTATCCTCAGAGATAAGAACCAAGTATCACTATGAAACGCAATCCACTCTACCTTAATTTACCCCTGAAAATACACCAAACACCTTCATTTGAATTAAGTGGCCCTTAATTTGTAAACTGATTTAAGGTGTGAGTGTGAAACCCCTTAATCCTAAACATAAGGCATTTTTTCAGGAGGTTTTGTTATTTAAGGGGCAGATTTTAAAAAGTAAGGGAAAAATTCAGTAGTTTTGCCCTTAATCACCTTAATCTGTGCACTTTTTCCCTTAATTTTCATTGATTTCCTGGAAATTAAGGGAAAAATTTAGGTAATTTTAAAAGGTAAAATGTATGCGTTTGGTTGCATGTTGAATGGAACTCAAATTAGTTCTGATTTCTTTCTGCTTTTGGATAAACATCTGCAAGTAATTACAGGAAAGAAGGCTGGTTAAGCTGGTATACGCTGTTAATTAATAGTTAAGATGGCAGTGGGACTGAACTGGGTGATTCTCCTGCACCTAACACTCCACCCACCACTCTGGTGAGAAGAATAAGGGTAGAAAATAGATAGATAGATGGACGTATTGCTCTTTACCTGTCTATAAATGTCTATTTATGTACGATAAATTGTTTGTTGTGTTTAATTCTTTTATATAATAGCCAGCTGGCATTCGACCGACCTTAAACGTTTAAATGTGGTTGAAATAATGTCAGTTTAGGAACAAACTTTCATTCAACGTCAAAACAACGTTGAATACCAAATGGTTGAAATGGTGTTGTTAACTAACAATGGATTCAACATAGAAATATAAATAAATTTTGAGTTGTACGTCAAATGAACGTTGGAATGACGTTGCTATTTCAACGTTGATTAGATTTGCAAAATCTAAACAAAATCCAACGGTTATCAAACACTGACGCCTGACGCACGTGACGTTGATTCAACGCTGACTCCACGTTAAAATGCCAGCTGGGTACTGTTCCAAAGTCTCAGCCCCCTATGCAAATTGTTTAAGTCAATTTTTCTCAGCATGTGATAAAGCGTCTTTCTGCCAGCAAAGTGAACTTTAGAATAAATGCGAACAAACAAGAAATCAGTAAATAATCAAGATTGGTTTTGTTGATATAAAAGTAGCTGATACTGTGTGAGCTGGTGAGGAGAACACAGGTTGGGTTCCAGATTCCTCCTCGGTTCCTCCAGCCGTTGTTGGGATGGTGAAACTCCATCAGCAGCTTCTAAAAAAAAATTTAATGAAGGACTGATCGAGTCCAACCAGGTTCCTGATTAAACCACATTATACTGAACTTCCACTCAAAAACTCACTGATATACTGAACAGAACATCTCTGTTTACTGTTTTTTGTTTGTTTGTTTTATTTAGTATATTTATTCATAGTAATCTGGAAAAGAAACACTCAGTGCTCATGGAAACAATTTAAAAATATTATATTGATCTAAAACCTTTACCTATTACTGTAGAGTAAAGTTGCAACCGGATGCATCACAGCTAAGGAAGAGGAATGACAGGGAAAATTGTGCAAAATAGTCTGCACTCCAGTCATATTATCATAAAACAGACGTTCTTGCAGCAAGACATTAACTCTCATTCCGTGCCAGTAAAAATGCGAACCATCGGGAGATAGCGGGAGAGCGAGTCGGAGTCCTGTTTCTGCCTTCCAGCAGAACCCTGCTGATCTTTCAGGGGCTGGAAATCTGCTGAGGATTTTGTTTCAAGGTGCGCATGCCGGAATCTGTCATATGTTTGCCTTTTGTGCAAAACAGTACAAAAACAACCTCAGAATCCGTAAAGCATGCGGAACAGCGCATCGCCCCGGAGCAGCGCGCGTTCAACACCGGCGTCGGACCAGCTCCGGAGTGAATAGAGCTCAGACAACAGAATTAGTACGAGGCCGTTCAGGCCGGAAATATGTCGGTGTATCAGGAAAGCAGCGGGGAAATATATATGCAAGATATTATATAATATTATATTATTTCAAAAAGTATGTAAAATAACTAATGTTACATAAAAGATCAATTTGCAAGATCACTAATATTATAATGCAGACATTTCTGCACATTTTAAAACAAATTATTATGAAAATCATTAATATTATAAGAGGTAATTATGCAAGATTACCAATTAAAGATACATTATAAAACAGATTAATATTCAAGGTCTCTAATATTATAAAACACACAATTACACAAAGTCATTGATATGATAAAACAGACAGCTTTGCCTCATTAATGTTATAAAACAGCTGAGCAGCTCAGTGAGTATTAGACCAGTGAAAATGATATTTAAAAAGCGTTTTAGAAGATAATATTGTCATATATACAAACAGTATGAATGCAGTAGGTAGTAATTGTATGTATATGTTTGTTGTGTTATATAGTTATCATCTAATACCTCAAATACCAGGTTCATCTCAATCCATACTTACATTAAACTATCTGAGCTGTTAACGGAGTTTCAGAAATCCATGCAGTGGCTGGAGGCACTGAGGCGAAATCTGGAGCCGAACCTGTCTTCTCCTCACCACCTCTCAAAACTTTTGCAAAGAACTCTTGATATTTTTTTAATGATTTCCTGTATGTTTGCTTTTATTCTAATTAGGGATGCACCAAAATTTCAACAAATGCATTTTCGGTTTCGGCCGAATTTTTTTGTTTTTCTGGACGGAAAGTGTGATGACGCAATCATGACGCAGATGATGCAACCATGACAACCAGGCTTCTGATTGGATTAGAGTCAGCATGTCTGCCGCGTGGCACGTTTCTATATTTCTAAGAAAGAGACGCGAGGAAAGACGTTTTTCTTAACATGGGGATTAATTTATCCCGATAAAAATTAAAAAAATAGCCCATTCGAGCGCTATGAGTCCAGTAGGAGATGTAGGTCTTATGGTTAGTGTTTTTGAAAAGGAAAGTCCGTTTTCCAGTGAGTGCAGTTAATATATTTCAGTCTCTATTTTGATACACTATTTTGTTAGAAGCCTAAAGAGAATGTTGTTTATATTTCACCAGTTTTTAAAGCACTTTTTCTGAATGCGGTTTGTTCAAGCACTTCACTCAGAATTAGTCAGATCTTGATTTTAGACTGGTTATGCGGGGGCCAAGGGAAATATTTTATTTCAAATGTTATTTTATATTGTGCATTGTCTGAATGATAAATAAATATCATCAATGTTTTGTACAGAATTATTCTTTAAATAATTTAATAATAATTTATTTCGGTGTTCAGTTTCGGTTTTCGGGCCAGGGTGTTTACTTATTTTCGGTTTTCATATTTGGCCCCAAAAAATTCTTTCGGTGCATCCCGAATTCTAACATCAACTTGTGGATCGGGTGGCGCAGTACTGAACATACACAAACCAGCAGTTCAGCTCTAATTACTGTTGTTTGTTGAAGTGAAGATTATGTCATTTGTGAACATGCCACACATTCCTCTGTGTTAAACCCATTCACCCAGTGAAGCAGCGGTGACAGTACCTGACCCAAGTGGTGCCACTAGCAGTCCTGGGATTTGAACCCATGACTTTCTGATCACACCCTAACACTAGGCCACCAGCTGTTCACTTTCTTGGCATCAGTACCCCACTCTTATTGGGCATTTGTGTAACACCTTGCACTTTTTGCGACTTTTTAAAAAGTAATAAATCACGTATAGCCGGATTTTACAGAGATGAAAGTGGTTTTGGATAAAACCAACCATTCATCAAAACTATATTTTATCTGTGAAACAGAACACTGCTGGTCTCCTAATTGCTCTCTTTCAGGACCACACTAAGCATTTCTGCCTCATATTTGCTCTTCAATATCTTTTCTCCCTCACTCTCTCTCTCTTTCTCTCTCTCTCTCCCTCTCTCTCACTCCCTCTCTCTCTCTCTCTCTCTCTCTCTCTCCTTCTCTCCCTCTCCCCCTCTCTCACTCCCCTCCTCTCTCAACCCT
>JBBMFX010062776.1:0-10802 GCA_037832545.1 Rhabdalestes septentrionalis
AAAGAGAGAGAGAGAGAGAGAGAGAGAGAGAGAGAGAGAGAGAGAGAGAGAGATAGAGAGAGAGAGAGAGAGAGAGACCGACCTACACACTGACCTGTAGTCGTAACAGACAGACATCGGTAAACGGGGGTCCTCGACCCATCAGTGCTCCATGAATCTGTAACTCACTCTCACGGAGTCGCTGCTCCAACTGACACAGCTGCTGCTTCTGCCTAGAACACCAGTGTGCAACAACAATCAACTCCAAAAAACTCCACAAACACCAGTAAAAACCCAACAACAACAAGCATGTCTGTTATACCACAGTCATGATTTTATATTATTGTTCAAAGTCAAAGTGAACTTTGTCAATCTCAACCATATACCGATGTCTTGTTAAGTATTGTTGCTCTTGTGATTGAGCCTGTTTGCACTTGTGTTCTGTTTCTGTTCTGCTGTGTTCTGTTCTGCTCGTGTTGCACCATGGTCCTGGAGGAACGTTGTTTGGTTTTTACTATGTAGTGTGTATATGGTAGAAATGACAAAAACTGACAATAAAAAGAGACACAATGGTGAATCTCAGGTTCCACAGTGTACATACATTTTAAGACATAAGACATTGCAAACAAAACAAAATAATATGTATAAAATAAGAAGTATACCAATAAGAAATATAAAATAAGTGCATACACACTCAGGACATCGTATAAGCAAAGTGAGCTGCATACACACTCATGACAGGTAAAATCATTTACAGCATTAGGCTAAATGAGCATCAGCTAAATGTCATAAATAATTTGACCTGTCCTTAGTGTGTATGCTGCTCACTTTGCATATAAGTAAAAAATGTGCAATGGTTGAAGGAATGTGCAAAAAGTATAGACAGTATAAACAGCGTAAACAAACAGCCCCTGGGGGCAGCATGGTTTTGAGAAGCCCGACAGCCTGGGGCTAGAAACTGTCTCTGCAGAATCTCCCCTTCATTGCAGGAGTGTGATTAGACTGTATACTTCGGTTTGAGCAGTTCGGTTTGCACTATTTCATCTCACAAGTATGTGTGTGTGTGTTTATATAGGGGTGATCCACAATTTTAACAATTCTAATTAATTGCAAGCTCTCTAATTAATCCTACACAGTTTGAAGTGTTTGGGTGGTCGTGTCATTGAGCTATGGCACTTGGAACGTTGGGAAAAAAGTATTGGGACAGCGAGCAGGCAAGGCAAACAGTTTTCAAATAATAATAAATAGGGATGCTCCAAACAGGAATTTTGCCACCGATACAAATTACCGATTTTTTGTCTAGGTTATCGGCCGATAGCGATGCCGATTCTGATCCTTCCAGTTTATATAACTGATATGTAAGCTCACCGTTCACTTTTTTCAGATGAAGTAATCGTGTTGTGTGTGCACGCGAGAGTTCTTTCGTGTTGTGTGTGTGTGTGCGCGAGAGTTCTTTCGTGTTGTGTGTGTGTGTGTGTGCGCGAGAGTTCTCTCGTGTTGTGTGTGCGCGCAAGAGTTCTCTCGTGTTGTGTGTGTGCGAGCGAGAGTTCTCTCGTGTTGTGTGTCTGTGTGAGTCCTCTCGTGTTGTGTGTCTGTGTGCGCGCAAGAGTTCTCTCTCGAGTTGTGTGTCTGTGTCTGCGTGAGAGTTCTCTCGTGTTGTGTGTGTACGCGAGAGGGTTCCATCTTGATGTGTGTGCGCAAGAGTTCTCTCGTGTTGTGTGTGTGCGCGAGAGAGATTTCATTTGTTGTGTGTGTGCGCGAGATAGTTTTGTGTTGTGCCTGTGCGCGTGCGAGAGTTTCCTAAGAACAGAGTATCACTAATAACAAACGCCCGCCGTGCATCGGACAGCTATTCTTTTCCAGAATGCAGATTGCCAGTCCACCCTATGTTCTTCTTAAAGCACATACGTTTTTTTACTGACAATTGAATTAAAAGCAGCTGTTGGCGCCACCCAAAGTCTGTTTTAACCAGCGGGTCTCTATAATACCACTCTTTCTGAAGAACCCTGAATAAGGCAGATGAACAGCAAATTCTTGATGTAAAAATTGTGCTTACCCCTAGATAACTGTATTTATTATTAAAATTACATTCATTTATTACTGTATTTACCTGCTTACATCAAAGAAAAATAGTGCTCATTCCAAAGAAAATGCCTGTGCATGAATTACAGTACAGTCTGTATGTGTGTAAAGTGTTTTGGGAGCATATTTTGGGCATATTTAGAGTTTACACTATAAAAACAGGCATTTTAGGCTTCTTTTTTTTTTCCCCCAACAAAACCCAATAACGTGTTTTTTCACTATATGCAAGTGCTCTTGGAATGTAACCATTGCGAATAGCAAGGGATTACTGTACATTAAACAGTTAAATTTCTTTGATCAACAAGTCAGAACTCTAAACCACAGCCAAGACACATCTTCCTAGTTGTCTGGCTTTGGAGAAATAGTATCAAATAATATAAGATTGTTAATTAGTGAGGATTTGAGTTATAGAACAAGATTAAGACTTAAAGTAGGAACAGATGTAACTGTGGGAACTACTTACATTGTAGCTTTATTTGGATTTTTAAACACAGCGTAATAGCCAAAATATGTGTGCATACTGAGCTTTATTTACCAATTGCAATCAGTTGTATTGATTGATATTGTATTAATGCAATGATGCATCATGGGGGAATCCAGGTCAAAATTATGAAAATTAAAGGGAGTGGAGAGAAGCTTAGGCTGATGGGTGAAATACCTCTCAATTATAAGCTCCTTTTCCTTCAGAAGATTCTCATTGGCCTTCACCACCGCCTCCCATTTAATCTCTGCTTGCAGAGGAGATGGATACAAAGGGGAGTACTGTCCACTCCCACCGGACATTAACTGCAACGGAGAAGAAAAAAGAAAAATATACACACTAATACATAGAGTATACACATTTATGCACATAAAACTGTGTGTATAATTTATTTTTACAGGAAACCTTCCACAAATTCCCAGTTCAGAGTTTGCGACTTCAGTCTTTCATGGATTTTTCTTAGAACCAAACTAATATGTTTGTGGAACACCCAGCAAATTGGCAAATCTTGCTATTTTAATAATGCTACATTTCACCGAAAGGGTCCCGAATACAAATAATTTTTAAAGTATTTTTCCGAATATGATATTTGTAAAAAAAACCTTATTTGGGCCTTTCCGTATACCGTATTTGGCTCCACCCCTAATATATATACACATAAACACACACACACACACACACACACTAGGGCTGTAACGATATACGATCCAAAACCGAACTGTAATGATATACGATACAAAACCAGTGTGAGGAGGGTGAATCACGACACAGACTAAACCCTTCCAACTCTTTCCCGTATACATTTCCCGCCCAGAAACATACGTTTTTCGCCATAATAGGAGGATTGTCACATCAATTTATTTTCTTTAACGAATAGCTGAGGGTCTAAGGGTTTCAAAGAGCCCGCCCACAAGTTTACTAACATACGGAGCACGGACGGACCCTTTGTTTGTTGAATTGATTCGCTGTGAGTACATGCAAGTTATGACACTGGGCTTAAAAGTGTCTATAAGCTCGCTGGGTTGTGATAAAACTGCACTGGAGTCTCTGTGTAATTGTTTTTTGGGGGTTTTTTTTGAGCAGTGGCGGAGACAGAGGGGGGTCCGGGGTGGCCAATCGGATGTCAGGGGTGTCCAGTGCCATCCCAAAATTTTATTTGCTACCGGCGGTTCCTGATGCTGTTGGTTTTTAGACTGTTTCTATTCTTTTTCTTTACAGTTTTTTAAGGTCGGGAATTGCAGTAAGCATTTCACGACGTTGTACCATGTATGACACTGTATGTGACAAACAAAACCCGAATCTGAATTTGGCTGGAGCGCAGCTCCGGTGTTCTCGGTGATGTCGAGGGGTCCCGGTCTCCGGTGGCCCGCCTCTCAGACGATCGAGAGCCACGCGCCTAGTTATTATTTCAATGTTGAGTACAGTGCGTGTGTGTGTGTGTGTGTGTGTGTCCGTAAAAACTTCTAGCTCTGCCGCTGGTTTTGAACGACTTTTGTGGCTCCGGGCAGCTGAGCGGAGTTTATTTTGTTTGAACAGGGCAGTGGACCGAGAGAGACGCGTTCGACCAATTCGACTTCTCGAATCTCAGTACTAATGGAAAGGAAGCGGTATTTAAGCAAATAATGGTTTATAATTTTGTGGTAAAGATAAGGAGTCTCCAAACAAAATGGTGCCTCAGAACTTTTCCTCTCCTTCACTGCAAATGAATCACGATACGAACTGAATCGTGAGTCAAAAATCGTGAAATGAACCGAATTGTGGGTTCACTGTATCATTACAGCTCTAATAAACACACACAGACACACAAACACACACACAGCACATCTTAGCGTTGGTCAGTTTGGGATATTTCACTAAACGCATATATGACATTTAGCTATGTTTTTAAAGCAACACAAAACCAAAACCCTGGCACTTTAACACAATGTTTTGGTGCAATGATTCACCTGCATTTGCTCCACCTGCAGACGAAGACTCTCTAGTTTCTGTCTGTGCTGCTGCCAGCCAGGTGGATCAGCAGAAGCCCCGGGGACTGGAGGGCCTCTCTGTTTACCACATGAGTCCGAGGAGCAGTGAATTCCTTTCCTGACTTCAGGAAGAACCTTATAGGTCTGGTCGAAAGCATCTGAAAAGCCGCCCGTCCGGCATTCTGCACCGTCCCCAAGGCCCGTCATTTGTAGCTGCATCCTTATGTCTGGGCTGTAGTCCCCACACAAACCTGCATATGGAAATGTTCAATAATGGGCATCACTGGACATTGAAAAAGTATGAAAATGAAGACCGAACAAATTACAATTTTGTGTAATGCGTGCTGTGTCAGCCCAGATGAGTTTGTAGTAGCTAGGAGAGTTAAACATTTTTTTACATTTGTGCAGATAATATTTTCTAACAAATTCATCACCCCATCTGATGTTATGCTAAAATATACACATTAACACTCACATACCTACATTGTACATATTTGTGTATGTATACTTGTATGTGTGTATATGGTCCAATGTTTACATACACACTAACACATATATGTATTATGTTTTATTTTTGTGCTTGTGGGTGCATGGAGCCCACAGCTCTACATCTTGGCTTCTTTTTACAAGGATGAGGCACAGCCCACTACTGTCCATATAATATTACACCAACAGGGAATGTAATGACACTGTTTTCAGATACATACAGTGCCTTGCAAAAGTGTTCACCATATTCCCTTAATATCTGGAATTTATAAGGGGGGGGGGGGTTGTCTCTTTTAATTTCTGCAACATAGCAACCACTTTGCAGATGCAAATACATTTTTTTCTGAAACTAGAAACCCGAAAAAACTAAACCCGAGCATGGGTAACTATTCAGTGTTGTCCTTAATGGCCAAACAGTTTTTTGTAGTCTCATCTAACCCCTGCACTTTCTTCCACATGTTTGGGAGTCTCCAATACGCAAATTTAAACTGTCAGTCTTTCTTGGCCACTCTTCCATTAAGCCCAGCCCTGTGCAGTGTGGGGCTTATAGTTGGAACTATGGACAGATTCTTCCATTTCTGCAGTAGAGCTGCCCGGCTCCTTCAGGGTCATCTTTGGCCTCTTGGTTGCTGCTCTGGTTAATGCCCTCATTTCCAGATCTGTGAGTTTTGGTGGACGACCCTCGTTTGGCAGGTTACTATGGTGCCATAATCTTTCAATTTTCTAAATGATGGTTTTAAATGGTGCTCATTGGGATGTTTAGGGTTTTTTCTTTTTTTTTCATACCCAACCTTTGTCCTGTGTGGAGAATTTCTCTGTCTTCATGCTGTAACTTGCTTGATGGTACCCCTTACTTAGTGGTGTTGCACTGATGTTGATTCTGCGGGCTTCCAGAACAAGTGTATAGAGACCATTTGACCCTTGGAGTGCTCACAGGTGGATCTTATTTAACCAATTAATTGGCTTTTGAAGGTAGTATTTGGGGCTTCAAAGTAAAGGGGATGAAGACATATGTGCGCACCACTTTTCAACCTTTATCCTCAGTTTCTTTAGTAAGGCAGTGGTCATATTGGAGCATTGGAGGTGTGTTTGGAGTTGTTATCATGTTGGAACAATGCAGTGCGACCCAGTTTCTGAAGGGATGGTATCATGCTCTGCTTTAGTATGTCAGGTACATGTTGGTATTCATTGTTCCCTCAACGAACAGTAGCTCTCCAGAGCAGACAGCACTCATGCAGCCCAAAAACATGACACTCACACCATCAGGTTTGACTGTAGGAGAGACACACTTGTCTTTGCAATTCTCATCTGGCTTCATCATACATGATTGGCACTATCTGAACCAAATAATTTTATCTTGGTCTCATCAGACCACAGGTCACAGTTCCAGTAATCCAAGCACTTAGTCTGCTTGTCTTCAGCACACTGTTTGTGGGCTTCGTGCATCATCATTCGAAGAGGCTTGCTTCTGGGATGATAGCCATGCAGACCAATTTGATGCAGTATGCAGTGGGCACAATGTGGACATTTTCACTTAGGGGTGTACTTACTTTTGTCACCAACAAATTAGACATTAATGACTGTGTGTTTAGTTATTTTGAGGGGACAGCAAATTTTACACTGTTATACAAGCTGTACACTGGTGAATTTACATGTTTCAATAGTGATGGCTCGATCCAATATGCTCTTGGTCCAAAATAGTCTTAAATCCAATATTGGATAATGGTCAGGCAGCCCCGATCTCAATATTCAAGTTTGCAGCTTGTGCTGGACCTTAAACTCAACGCTTTGTAATACGAGATGCATCACCACCCCATACCACGAACCTGCGGCAACTTCAATCTGAGCAAGCCTTGTTCTGAAAAGTATGTTGCTTGTTTGGAGATACTAGAGTTTGGAAACGCCAAAAAGCATGACGGCTACTTGCAATGTGTGCAAAGCCAGTGTGCAGAGTGGTAGACGTATGGTTGCGTCGTACAATACAACAAATTTCATCAATCAGAATGTACCAGGACATGCTAGCAAACAGGAAAAAAAGACACTAGGCAGCAGATGCTCATAGACATTTTCCAAAATTGCAACAAATTTACAGCAGACAACCCAAAAGCGAAAGGAATATCAGAGAAGACTCTTAACTCTCCCTCAAGAACTCTTTAGGTTTCTTTTGGGGTCTATTTGGAGTATTTTGACGTTTTTGCCCTCTCCCCCTCTCTCTCTCTCTCTCCCAAACCACGACAAGGCTACAGTTGGGCATCTCATAACTCACCGGGCCGCCTTTAACACAGAAATGGTTATATTACATCCTGTCGTGTCTTTACATTTATTAGTTTTGCACTTTATTTACTTTTACACAGTTGTTATTGCTAGAACGGACATAATAATTGGACAATTTTGAAGATTCTGCCAAGATTCTGCCAATCTGCCAATTAACAAAATGCTAAAGCTGTTGCTGTGACCTTTTTCTGAAGTGTAACATAAATTTCTTTGGAATTCCTTTTGCTCTTCTAAGAAGTGGTTAGTAGTTCATTTATTCTGTGATGTAACCTTACTATGAAAAAGCACAATTTCAACAAAAATAATGCTAATATTAAGGGTAGTCGTGTATCAGAATTGGATCAGAACTGGAACTGGATCGACTCAACACTAATTTTAAAGTATCAGATATAATAAAATACAATAAAATAATTATATAAATGTAAGGGGTGTCCTCACTACATAGTGATGTAGTGACTGGAGTGTGGTATGCAGGAGTGTGACTGGAGTGTGGTAATTCTGGCCGTGTCATGGTTCCATACCTCCCAGCAGGCCCGACTGATTCAGAGTGGGCTCCACGGCGGGGGTGTCAAAGCGATACCCCTCCTCCAGCCTGGTGTGTTCAGCAGTGGGGAATAGAGAGTGATCAAGGCCATTGACAAGGCTGCGGTACCGACTCAGGCAGTCCTGCTTAACTACACCCTCCTCTGACCTGACCCCACCCTGTGCCTCCAGGTTGGGGGATGATGCGGATTTGGACAGAGAGACTTTGGAGCTGGAGGAGCTGGAGCGGGTTGAGGAGGAAACATGCCCAGCTGTGGACGGCATGACGTGAGCTGTGGGGATGGGAATCTGACTACGGATTGGCTGGAAACACAGACTGCTCAACTCTACAAGAGACAGAGAGAGATTGGGGGTGGGGGGTAGGGTAACACAAAGAGAGAGACGGGGAGAAAAAAGTAGTTATAATGGTCCATTATTTAAATATTGAGTAGAGCTAATTTAGCAGTGAGTGCTTAGGATAATGTTTGCCAACACAGTTACCCAAATGTCTGCCCTCCTGAGATTTACTAAAATGATTGAGGGGAAAATTGATTCAAGTGTTAGTGACATTATCCACTTATTTTCAGTTCGGAATTAAAGAAGCAAAATAATTTGCTGAATGGTTCCTTTAGTGCTCTGGAGCTGTGTTCAGGAAGTAACTGCTCAGTCGGGAAGTACATTAAGATGCAAACCCAGTTAAAAAGAGCAAAAAGAATATACTGAATAAAACCACAACACAGTGTAAATCTATTCTGTAAGAAGAAATACTCAAACATTCAACCCAGGCTCACCTTAAACTCACTAGCCCCCAAAAACACAAGCGGCTCCATTTCCGTCCACAGTCCCACGTTCACAATGTTTTTTATATCCCTCTGGCTGCATTTCTACACTCCTGACTGCGCAGCAAAGTCAAATCCAGCCTCCTCCTTCCGGGCGCTGAAGTCAAGCCCGGGCGAGGTGAGGCTACAGAGGCAGTTCGTCCTCCTGGGGCTCCATCAGAAAGGTTAAGTGTATTTATAGAGCAGTTTCATATTACAGAGAGACACGCCACCCACCTCTCCAACTCCCACAGCCCTCTTCACAACCCCATATTAAACCCAGGGCTGCTCAATATATCGCCTGTTAATCATTATCGCAATAATTGCCTCTGCAATACTGATATCACATAAGGATGCAATATACAACTTATCCTCTAACCAATCTGAATGTTTCTGACAGGGTGACCAATCAAAGCTCTAGGTGAGTTACTGGGTACTCTGATGAATCGAGCTCCGAATGAAATCCAACAATACATATTTTCAATCATTGAAAATGATTCTTTCAGCTCAGCTGAAAGAAACTGTAATTTTCCTGACAATTTTCATGACATTTTTCAACACTGAACATGAAGTGGCATGAATCCAATATTTGGACATATTTGAAACTGGCACTCAAACACTGGGTTTGCAGCAATATTAGCACCCACGGTTGGGTGAAACAGCTCCTTCCCTCCTGTCTTTTTTGAGGTGACTGGCTAGATAATGTTGTTAAACTGAAAAAGATTTTCACAACTTAGCAACTCTGTTTGCTGGGTTCTCCCTTGGGGGATGTTATTCACGCACCCTCTCGTTGGCAGTATAGGTTCTGGACAAGCCTAAACACTTACACTCTTTCACAACACACACCCAAACCATGATAACATCCATCGCAACCATACACTCCCACGGCAGAACACAGGGACACACACCCCTGTGGAGGAGTGGAGCTGGGTCCACTATTCTTTTACAGCCTCATAAACCGAATCTTCTGCTCAGAACTGTTTGTGAAGCTCAGGTTACACAGAACCTACATCTTTAATGAAAAGACACCAGAGCTCAGACGCTTTAACACAGAAAACACTTGGAGCAAAAATGTACCTGAAGTTGATTTTAATTATACTAATATCCAGAGTAGCGCTACAAAATAAAATTTCTTGACAATAATCAAATATAATAACTTGGTTATTAAACAGGATATTATTCTTCATATAATCCAACAAAACTACTTAAATGTTAAAGGTGTTGGCAAATCAGTGCAGGGCTAAATTGCTGTAGTCAGAAAAAGAGGACAATGCATCTTATTTTCTATATATGAACTGTATGAATAAGGGATTAAATTTACTATTTGAAAAAATATTTACAGACTTTAAGCCTGTTAAATTATAGAACAGAGTCCTTTAATATATTGAAAGGCATCGCGAGCACAATATGTAGCAGTAAAATCACAATACTGATATTTTGTTCGACTCTAGTTCAGACCATTCTCACCTTCTGAGCTGCTGGAGGCTGCAGTGTTCAGACCTGCATCTGCACCATCAGATATATTTGGTCTACAGCCAAAGCGGCTCTGGAACTTCTCGGACACGGCTGGCGTCTGGAACTCCATGTCCGAGCGTCCAGCTGCAACACAAAAAGGAACAACTCGGTGAACTCATCACTCCTCTGCAGAAACAAAGACGGAACTGACTGAACACTCCAGCTGGACACTCACCCTTAGACTTGAAGCTCTGAAACCTCTGAGACGCCGCCATCCAGACTCAACTGAACAGAGACACAACACAGCAATCACTCTGAGAGCAAACACACACAGCCAGATCCCAATACCAACACACACACATCATGAAACCTCAATATACACACACACCCACATATACAGCTCTAGAAAAAAATAAGACTGTTGCAATTGATTTTAAAATCAGCATCTCTATGAGTATGACAGCCATTCCATGTCAATGTCTGTTAAATTCCTACACAAGCACCTGATTGTGCCTTTTGAGGGGCTGATCACCTGAATGACACCTTATTTAATAAGGAAAATGATAAAAACACTGCTGTAATCAACACTCTAGCAATGTGGCCAGTTAAACACTACTAGAATTACATCAAAGGTCATTAAGGCCATTCTGTTTAAGAGTGAACAAGAGATTTGTTTTCTTTGAATTATTCAAGCTCTGTAAACACTGCATTTCTCTTATGTTGATGTAATGTATTCCC
>JBBMFX010062806.1:0-10800 GCA_037832545.1 Rhabdalestes septentrionalis
GTGGTAACTGCCCCCCCCCCCCCCCCCCACACACACACACACTCACACACACATGAAATTCTGGTCACACCTCTGAGTCTCATGTGTTTTCGTGCAGCCATTACAAAATACAATTTAATCAAAAAACGTGCTGTGATTACGAGTTTAGCGCTTCACATGGTTAACGATTATGTATCAGTATCAGCATTAACTAGTGGCTGGGAGAGAAATAATGAGTTGATACCTTATCGTTTTTGTATGCAAAGCCCTAACCCTTATCCCAACCCTGATCCTAACAGTCACCAGTTAGTGCTGATACTAATGTTGATATGCACTGTGCATTAAAATGCATAGGCTAGTGCAGCACTGTCCTAGCACGAAAAACTGAACTGTTCTCCTAGCATGGGAAAAAAGCCTTAAATTGTGATTGCAGCACGTATTTTGATTAAATTGTATATCATGATGGCTGCAGGAAAAGTTGTGAGACCGGGCTGAAAATTCATGAGAGTGCCCTTCAAAAATAAATGCTTACTGTGAGTGTTGTCTCTGAAATTGCCAATTGTGAAAATTGTTTTTCTGTTCCTCAATAAGTATGTCAAAATTATTTTCCACGGCAATGGAACAATGGAAATAAGGTTGAAAAACGCTGATTGTATACTTTTAATACTAGGAAGCCCTTTATCCATGCTTTATGGGACAATATATATTGACATAAATATGTATAAATGTACTGTTTTCCATTTGGGTTTGTTGCGCTCCCTTGTCTAGAGCCAGCTCAGCTGAAGCTACATCAAGAAAACGAGAGGTTGGCCTGAAGGTTAATGTCATATAAACTGATTACAATAAATGTATTATCCCATGTTCAGTATTTGAGCAACCCCCCCCAAGGGGCATGCATAAACACGAGTAATGTTTGCCAAGCCATAACTCCATTATGTTTGCATTATCGCCTTAACCCACACTCTCTCTAGTACAACTGAGGACTTATATTTTTTAGTGTGTGCTGATTTATATGGAAATGTACTCACACGCCCACGGAGGCAAATAGCACTTCACTGCTCAGTGTCTTTCCCAGTGTTTGACTACGCTGGACTGTTTTCGTGCCATTCTTGCAGCGTGATGACAATGGCACTTGACTATAACTGATGTGTTTTTTTGTCTGTGTCAACATTAGCCATATTTATGGGAGCGCGGAGGTGATGCAAGACGCACAGCATGTGACAGCGGTGATCTGATGCTGGGAAAACTCGGAACAGCCGATTTGAATCTTCAGTAAAAGTCATGGGGATGTGTGTCAAAGCTTTGAGCCAGATTTTGCTGCCAGATATTTTAGACTTTAGAAGATTGCAGGGTTTAAAGCACCTGAACGTGGAGAGACACGATAAATGCAGATATGTGCAGAAAAGTGCACCGCATGATACAATGGAATATAAGGAAAGAGATGTGAGCATCCATTAGCATGTTAGTAGCCAGTCAATATTTAGCAACATATTATATGCATGTTGTTTTGATGAAACCCATGATTTGAGCATTTTAAAGAGATCCCTTCAGGCTCTTGCCCCAGAAAGGGCTCAGGGCTGTCCTACAGGTAAAGCAGCAGACTAGCTCCAGGTCCTCTTCAGGGCCTTCCCTGTGAGAAGAGAACAAAGCCTAAAACGGCTACAGACATACACACACATACATGTGCACACATACACACAAACCCATACACATGGCATGATTATTTCTTTTATTTTTTTACAATAAGTGATTTTTGAAAGTGTCAAAAATTCAACATCAAAATAAGGTCCCAAAAAGCTCCCAAAACCTCCTATATAGTCCTACAAATATACCAGTCTATTATGGAGAACCTGACTTAGTAAGCGGCTGTTCTCTCTGGTAGAAAACAGACGATTGATTATGAAGCTGCTTGCTGGTTGTTGGCATCTCTAGAGCCCAGTAAGCTTTCAGAGCCAGTGATAGAACTGCACAAACCTCCACACTCTCGTTTAAAGAGATTCCTGAGTTAGACTTAAAGGCCGTAACTAGCTAGATGTCCTTGCTCAGTACACGCAATATTTTCAACAGCTTAAAACAATAATGAATAAGACTGAATGAAGAAATATATTGAGTTCAGCCACAATGTAGTAATGGACAAAGAGCTGGAAGTTGAGGGGGGGTTAAGGTATGACGTATGCTGAACTGGACTGTTGATTGGCACTGGACTTCAGAATGGTCCCTTTACACACACTTGCTAGTAGAACCCTGCTAACTAGTATACTTTACAATACGTTAGACTTACATATATTTTTTAAAGACATAATCAAGTTATAAGTAGTGATATCAGTGATGAACTAAATAACTAATTGGTTCCTAATCCATGAATTATGACAAGTAACAACAAATGCATGCCTTATAAAACATGGCCTGCGAGGCAACCTCAAAGTTTCTTATGATTTTATGTAGAGAAATATAAATGTCTAACAAAGTCAGAACACCAAATTAATGATGAATAACTCATTAGTTTATAATTGGTCAAATACGACTAGCAACTATTACTTACTATAACAGATTGCAAATTAATTGAATTATCCGACAGCCCTAATATGTCATTTGTCCATGTACAGATGTTCACACTTTTAAAATACAGCAGTTTTGTGGGGAGGGCTTTTATAAGTGAATCAGTGTTGGAGACTGATAAGGACGGAGGCAGAGAGAAAGAGAAGCCCAGATGGATGGCGGTGTGTGTCTGGGCCTTGCTGCTGTTCATTGTGCTGTCAGGTTAAGGCCAGCACTTTGTGCTACAGGCTGAGAGGGGTCAAGTGCTCTGAATGGCGCCAGAATGGGGCCAAGTGCTTTGCAAAACATACTCACAGATGTTCTCATGTACTGATGCATGTGTTGCCTGCTAGTGTGCAAACCGCAAACATGTCCAAATGCATGCTGGCTAGTGTTATGTGTCTGTGTGTAAGTGTGCCTGTGTACTTGGATCACTTCTCATATGTTGGCTCTGCATGTTGGGCAAGCGACCAAATTGAGCATAATCGTTCTCTAGTGTGATTTTTCTTCTTGTTGTTTATTTAATTCTATTTAATTTATTTTAACTGGGCAAGTCAAAGAGGTGATCGAGTCTGTTCTTCCAAAAGAGCCCTGTTACAAAAGCATTCGTTACAAACAGATGGGTCACCAACAAATGTGCAATTCACATTTGATGATAAAACTCAATTTCAAATGAAAGGGTAGGGGCAACCTTATTATAAAACACAACACAGACGCTTATGCACATTTCAGTCATCTTTTGATTTAGCACGGACACATTTTCTATGAGTTTTCACAGCTATCTGATGGATAGATCTCAGGATCCACCCTGAAGACTGTTGTGATCGGTTCTGGAATTATTGGTACCACCTCAAAGAAGTTCTTAATGAGTTTTTGTGGTGTATTTTACAATGCGAGAACTTTTAATTGATGTCAGTTTTGTATCCATTTTTTTTAAACATAAAATCTCTTCAGATCCAGCAGGGTTTTTTAACTTTTCAGCTCATCCCACAGGGGTTTAGGTCAGGGGACTCTTGAAGACCATGTCAAAAACTTGAATTCTTGGCCACTGAACCATTTCATATTTTATAACCTTTTATAACCATTCAAGAAGGTGAACACACTTTTGTCTAACGTCATTTGTGTTTTATCTTTTATCTTTTTAATGATGAATGACTAAAATAATGACCTCATGTTTGTACCCCAATGAAACAGGAAGTCATGGATGGGCTTATTAATGTTTCCAAACACTTAAATTGACTTTTAAAAAGGGAAAAACAAAATGGAACATGCTTAGATTCTATTATTTTTTATAAAAAATAAGATTAATTTTAGGCACACATTATTATTATGTGTTTTTATATTCTTTGACTTCATCTCCTGCAATTTCTCATATTTTCACTGTGAGATTGGTCATTATGGAACTCAATAAGATCAGTTTCGGTTGCAAGGTTGCTTAGACGCTACACTAGTGGTCCTGAGGACTCACAGTTTCACATATTTTCAACTATTTTCTGCCCCAGTGCACCTGACTCAGCACATCAGCTAATTACCAAGCTCCCTATGAGGTGAATAAGGTGTTCTGGGGCAGGGAGTGGCTGAAACCGTGCAGGGCAGTTAGGTCCCCAGGACTGGAGCTAGAAACTCACTCCCACACATGGAGTCACACTGTTACAGCAATTCAAACGCGATCATTTCGGACATGAAGTTTTGTGTTATTTGCGAGGAGTGCGATAGTAATAACTCGGTGAGAATAAAGTATGGTGGGCTGCTAATATGAAAAGGAAAAGACACAGCTGTGACAGTAACAAGGACAAAGTGAGAATAATTATTTGGAGCTTGGCGGTGTGTCTCGGCTCCTTTCAGGATCTAAGGAGAGCGCCGCTAAACTCCTCTTCAGGCGCAGAGACACCAAGCTTCAAACACACGCCCAACTTTTGTCACCAGACTCATACACACCGGGGACCGTGAGTGGGCGGAAAGCAAACTCACAAACAAACTTCAAAATAAGCAACATTTTGCAGCAACGTTCAAGCACACCAATATTATCATAAGCTTACCTCCCTGCACTGTTGCTGACTTATGCAAATGATTCAAGCCTGTGGGTGTACTCACACTAAGGCAATCGGGACCAGGCCCAAGCACGTTTGACCCACAAAGCCTTACTGTGTCTGGGCATGATACAATGAGTCAGCTGGACTTGGGACACATCTATTGTAATCATCAAACATGCCTGAGCACAGAACTGATATACAACTATCTCATATAACACATATAGTAGCAGGCTTTGGTTTACAGTAGTGTTTGCTGGAAACATGGGCAGAACAGAGAACACAGGAACATTTATATATTCATTCACTCCTTTATATTCTGTAACCATTTAATCCTTAGGTCTATCTTGAGGTCTATGGATGCGAGGCGGGGACTCACAAGGGGTGTGCACAATCACGATTGACTCACACATTCACACCTACAGTCAGTTTCGAATCCCCTGGTCTCCTGACGCGCATGTCTTTGAACTGTGGGATAAACCGCAGACTCGGATGGAACACACCCCACCATGAGGAGAACATACAAACTCCACACAAACAAGGCCTGAGCCGGAATATGCGTCCCCACCCCTGGAGATGTAAGGCACATTTAGAGGTAAAAGAAGAATTCATAGATATTTGGTCAATTTGGTAACTATCTATCATGCTCATTGTCATGGCCGTGTTTAAATGCCACACCCCTGAGCTGAGATTGGCACTTCCCTCTTTTTTGTTTGTTATCCTCACACTACTAGATCTACATCCCATTTGGTCAGTGCAACTGACAGCAACCTCTGCAATAATCAAACTACTGGTGCCATACTAGTCACACGAGAACGTTCACAGTGTCCACAATAGCATTATGTTGTTATAGTGTCTATTTATTGAGTCGTCTGTTTTGTTTCTGTTCTACCTTGAACTCTGCAGATTATTGAATGTTGCGATTTGTTGCATGGTGGTCTGTGGATAAACATATCACACTATGTACGTGTACACAGCTACCAATGATAATAAAGTAATATTAAAGTTAAAATTGGTGCACCTTGCAGTCCCGCTCCAGTTTTGAAGACATTGACCAGGCGGAACTTCCCTCATCTACATTTTGAAAAGGTTTCTGGAACTGTTTGGCAATGGCCCACAAACTTGCATGGCAATGGCTCAAAGAAACTGGGTCTAGTGTGAATACGACCTAAGAAATAGCTGGCTGGTTACACACAAGCACCAGGTCCCAACTCTGTTTTAGTTATTACTATACAATGACTCTATATGAGATCGCAGCCTCCTGATAATAGGGAGAACTTGTATACCTATACCTACTAACACTAACTAGATATTTAACATGAAGTTTGTGATAAAACAGACTTACATCCAATAATGGGATTGGTTAAGTCAAGTCAAGTAGCTTCATTGTTATTCCAACACAGTGCAACAAAACAACGTTCCTCCAGGGTTCAACATAGGAACAGAAACAGAACACAAGACCACAAGTGCAGACAGGACAAAAGAGAGATAAAGAAAAACACAAGCGCAACAAAACAACAGTACAAGACAATATTTAGTACAGTTGAAGACAGCATTAGGACCAATACTGTTTAATTTAAGCAGTGGAGATTTTGTATGTGTGCAGTTATGCAGACTGGAGGTAGAGGAGCAATATATTTGATTGTGCCAATCTAGCAGCAACAGGACAGAGAATGTGCAGTATAATAA
Source organism: Rhabdalestes septentrionalis (assembly GCA_037832545.1). Taxonomy (NCBI): domain Eukaryota; kingdom Metazoa; phylum Chordata; class Actinopteri; order Characiformes; family Alestidae; genus Rhabdalestes; species Rhabdalestes septentrionalis. The sequence goes on from JBBMFX010062806.1 coordinate 6,237, forward strand.
ACAGAGGGGTAGTTAAAGAAGCAGTTGGAGTGGGAGTTGTTTGTTCCAGGCAAAACACATCAGTCTGCATTGTGTGTGCATGTACTACAAACCAACTGTAGTAAATAAAATATTAATAAATATACTCACCCAAAACTCCAGCTTATACATTGGAGGCACTTCTCCAGAATCACAAAAAAGTTTCAGTGCCGGCGAATGTTCAAACAAAGATGGCACCCACGGATATATGATTGTACTGTAGCTCTAAAATGCATTTTTTTTTCCTGCACTTTTCTGTTTGTAAACTACAGCTCCTGGAAATAGTCTCCCCACCTACCGTCAGATTAAATTGGCACCACTGCGACTGGGCCTCGGCATTCGAGGTGTACAGAATATTAAAGTGATATTCTTTATTTCAGTGTTTTTTTCCAGCAGTCCAAGGAGAAAGGCTGCGAAATCTAGTTTGAACAATGCTGCTCGCTATTATGCGCCAAAGAAAAGAGCTCCATTAAGCTAGTCCACACAGAGAGAGTAAAGTGTGTGTTACAAACAAGGTGTCACTGACCCTGTGCAATGACATACACACATGTACACACACACACACGTGTGCTGCCATTCGCAGCCACGTGGAGAAAGATGAGCCACATTTCGGGGCTGGGAGGACATGCATTATATATGTTTTTGAGGCTGGGACAGGAAGGTGGTTATTAGGGAGTTGATTATGCCCAGATTGGGTGTGTTTTCAGCAGAGATTACCTGCTCTTTACTGAGAAAGCGCATCGAGAATACTGATGACAACACGCTTCCACTTACAGACACACTGCCTGTCAGCTTTCGTACTGATATACATATTCACACACACACACCCACACCCACACACACACACACACACAGCTACATACACACACACACACACAAGGTTCCTGGAAGAAATCTGAATTCCCTTCAGGCACATAGACAGCACAAACAACAACAAAACCCAACAGACAAATGTTCCATTCTCATTACTGGCTCCAGTGAGTCTCTTCAGCAATGGTCACTCACCAACTTGATCCTGGAGATCTACCTTTCAGAGAAGTCACAAGCTGCAGGATCAGATCTGGCTAATGAAGTTGTTTAGAAGTATCTGATTGGCTGGAGTGTTGACACTTTTCCACCATCACCAGGAACGATCTGTACCCAAGCTGTTTGACAGCATGGCCACAAGCGAGCAGCAATGAAGATATAGACTAACAATTGGGACATCAACAAAGTACAAGCATGACTGTCTGTTTGGGCTGAAGACACATTTGAGTGGGAGGTTTTTGTGACAATAACAAATGTATTTTTAACACTGTTGTATAAGGACATCATGAACAAGTTGGATTAGGTTGTTGAGGCGTGGCTATAGAGTGCTTAAATGAAAAAACGAGAATGGCAGTAAAGTAAATCTTCAGGACCAGAGCTTGCATTCTAGATTGCCCTGCACTACTGAATGTTTTCCAATTTGCTCTGTTCTAGAATGTCCTTCTTTATTCATGCTCTTCTACAAGGTTCTCCTTATTCACGCTACTCGAGAATACCCTCCTCACCCACTCTGCTCTTGGTATGTCACCCTTCACTCGTATTGCTCTTCTTCATTCCCTTTGTTATTGAATATTCTCTCCATTTTTTTCTACAATACCCACCCCTTGTTTATTTTCTTACAATGTTTTTCACATACACTCTACAGTGTTCACCTCATTCAATATGTAGAATATTCATCTCCATTCACTCTACAGTGTTCACCTCATGCACTATGTAGAATGTTCATCTCCATTCATTCCATGGTGGAGTGTTCTCCTCCATCATTGATGCATTAAAACAGAGGTCACCAACCTTTGTTGAGAGCTACATCATGGGTACTAATATAAACGAAGGGCTACCAGTTTCATACACTAGTGCAGAGATTACCTAAACTTCACTTATAATAATGTTTTAAATGCTTTTTTTAGATATTGCCATTTTAAATAGATATAAATGCAAATGTGATTAAAGAAGAATAGCAACAGGATAAAAGTACTTGTTAGACATTGCTCACTGGTGAGGTGTACTATATTTTGGACCAGTCCGTGGGCTACTCATGTGATCCTTGGGGGCACCATGTTGGTGATCCCTGCATTAGAAGGTTCACCCCATTCACATCCATTCTGGAATATTGTCCTCCATTCATTCTGGATTGTTTGGCTTGGCTGTTTGCATTGTAAACATTGTAAAGCCAGCTGCCAACATCAGAATGCTGCCGTTCATCGGATCAGTGTGCAAATACACATTTTGGAAACGATTTTTGCAGGTTTTGTTTGAGCTGGTGAAGGAAGCTCCATATGATTCCATGCAGAGGCTCTGTAATCTTACAGCCGATTGAGGTTCACACCCTTTCATCTGTAATCTGTTTATACAGAAGCCCATGTTACATTATGATGCAGTCCTCCTTGATCTACTGAGCATTCAGAGCACAGGTGTCATGGTCTGCGTTTTGTTTTCTCTCCTTTTTTTTCCCCGTCCTCTAATGACGCACCTCGGCCTGTGTTAACTGCTGTGCTCAATTAGTTCGTCTTAATAAGCCGTTCTTGCTTTGCTGCATGTTTGGATGCACAGGGCGTGATTACATTATAATGTTCTCACGTAGCAGACACCATGGGAGTCTACATTATTTGCAAAGTCATTTGAGAGACGCAGCTGACTGCTGAGTGTGTTGTGGGGAGAGAGCTGTAAGTACTACTTTATTCGCCTAATGTCACTTAATTGAAACTGTAATATGATGCAGCTTGTAAAGATCCGTATGAGCCGCTTGAAACATTTATGAAGTGTTGCTAAAATTGGTGATATATATAATTTTTAAAAAGAGTCCCTAGAACTTTATGGGCCTGATGTGATGTACATTAGACTGGGGTGATCATCTCTGGTCCCAGAAAGACATACTCAACTCATCTGCTCATTACCAGGTCCAGCAGGAACCTCTCAGAGCAGAAACATCATCAAATTGTACTGAGCAATTAGATTAGCATAGCGATGATATATTTCTCTCGTTTTCCCTCTCAAAGAATCGATAATGATTAGCTATCAGTTTGCATTCTGATCTTGGACATTTCTACCATATGGATGACCTGAGTGACTGCCCAGGGCCACCCAGTGTTACTCAGTGTGCATTGTGTACATGAATTGATCATTACAAGCTGATGACCCCTGGTTAGCACACCCAGCCAAGCTTCACAAGATGTTTGATGGCATAGACAAGGGCATCATCCAGCAAAAGCAATGTGGGATTTTGGATTTTTTTCTATGAGTGGTAGATAGTTATGTCTGTGGATATTTGTCTTCATATTTTAAATATTAAGGGGGGCACCAGAGGGCCAGAATACTTGACACAGCTTTTTTTAGCATTGTTTTAGCATTGTATATCTTACCAAATGTATATATATATATATATATTAACCAAATATATACTTTTTCGGCTCTATGTTTTCCACATAAACTGATATGTGTAAAAGATATGTGTTCTGATTGGCTGCCCTGTATTGTGCCTAGTTCAAAAGCAGTCATCCTCAACTTTAGCAACATCATGCTAGTTATGTAGATCTAAACTAGCAGAGCTACGCTTCTGTATTGCAGCTAGAATGAACTACATGGAGTAATAGAAAATGGTATGTTCAGAAACGTGCACTTTCTATTTATTAATGCATCAACCTCTTTTAATTTAATCTCTTTTATTAAACTCAGCTTCATACATTAAACCAGGCAGAATTCACACTTCACGCTGCCATCTGCAACATTAGTAATGAAAAAGCTAATATCGATACCTGAGCAATGATACAGTGTGCTGCCCTTTTGGGGGCCCATTCATTAGACAAAAAGTTTGTAGAAGTGTGTGTTTCTACTTCTGCACTTACAGTAAGTAAATTAAATTAGTCATTTGATAGGATTGCAGCATGACTCGTGTGCCTGAGGCTTGTACAGCATGGCTGATAGTGGATTAGCATTTAGAGTAGTGCTGCCAACTAAGACCCCCTATCATTCCAACCTACCAGAGACTCTCGCTCTCCCCCTCTCCCTTGCTCTCTTCTTCTTCCAGCTCAAACTCATTTTCAGCATCCCTCGGGGTGTGGCGGCAGAGTGGGGGTCAGCTACTTGAGCGGTCAGCTCTTGCCTGCAGCTACCAAAAGAGAACGAGACTGAGAGAGATAGGGAGGGAGGGAGAAAGAAAAATAAGCGAGAGCAAGAGAGAGAAAGGAGAGAATTTGAGGCCTGTCATGGAGTGGGGAAAAAAGTTGAGCGTGTTATCAGCCTTCACTGCATTTATCTGTCAGCAACAGGTTTCTTGTGAATCCTCCAATGCACCGGAGCGCTCTCTTACTCCCTCCATGTTTCTATGTCTCTCGCTCAGGGAGTCTCATAATATTCCAGCCAGCCTTTGAGTGGACCCTTGACAGAGACCGAGACAATGCATTGAAGACGAGCATGGCAAAAGGCTGACAGCACAGATGAGAAACAGAGAGAGAGAGAGAGACAGAGAGAGAGACAGAGAGAGACAGAGAGAGAGAGAGAGAGAGAGAGAGAGAGAGAGAGA
>JBBMFX010062826.1:0-24713 GCA_037832545.1 Rhabdalestes septentrionalis
AAGGAAGATTTGCATGTTTAATGGGACGTTTTGGAGGATAAGTGGCATTTTTCATTTAACCTTTTGAATGGGACTTTGTGGAGATTTTTGGACAGGGGGCATTTTTGAATGAGCGGGGTTAGGGGATGGTAATATTGAACTCAACATTTCTGTTTTTATTCATCCATGAAACAAGTTATTGAAACGTGTTCTATTCTACTGTACTTACAAATAAATCTGTTGAAATATCTGTTGAAAACATTTTGCATGGAGGTTTTCTTATGATTTCTGTTTATATTTATGCTTGGAAATAATATATTCCCAGTTAGTTCTCCTAAATTCCCATTCATTTCCATAATTCCCATTATTTCCATGGAAAGTTTCCATAATGGAATATTTCCAAAATTCCGAAGCTTAACTTACCATGGAAATTTACCAGAAACTTTCCGGGAATTTACTGGAAATTTTCCGCCCCTTTGCAACCCTAGTCATGATATTGGGATAAAACTGCCCCCACTCCCACCTCCGAGGCATCTACCTCCACGGTATTCTGATGTTCGGGATCTGGCATACGTAAAATAGGTGCAGAACAGAACGCAGCAGGTGTGAAATTTAATGTTTTGGGAGAGCCTCGAAGGAGGGAGGTTAAAGGAGCAGCTACCGAGCTATAGTTCTTAATGAAACGTCTATAATAGTTTGTAAACCCCAGGAACCGTTGCACGTCTTTGACTGTCGTGGGCTCAGACCACTCAGACACTGCCTCCACTTTTGCCTCCTCCATGGAGATCCCTTCTCGGCTGATGCGGTGACCGAGAAACGTAAGCTCCTGTTTATGGAACTCACATTTCTCGGCCTTGACCGTACTCAAGAAGGCGGGTGAGTACTTTCCAGACTTGATTTACATGTTCTTCTAAATTACCTGAATAAACAAGGATGTCGTCTATATAGACGATTACAAATTGGCCTAACATGTCAGGTAGGACATCATTTACGAAACCTTGGAAAGGCATTACGAGATATTCGTAGTGGCCGGAAGTGGTACTGAAAGCAGTTTTCCTTAAGTCACCCGCCCTGATGCGTACGAGATTGTATGCACTCCGGAGATCCAACTTTGTAAAGAAACGGGATCCCCGGAGCCGCTCGATGGTGGCCGGGATTAAGGGTAGCGGGTGCGAATACATCACAGTGACCTCGTTAAGCAGACGATAGTCAATGCACGGCCGGAGACCCCCATCCTTCTTTTTCACAAAAAAGAAACTGGCGGAGGCAGGAGCGCGCTTTTGCCGGATAAACCTCTGCCCCAGCGCCTCCGTCACGCATTTCTCCATCACCTTCCAGTAAATCTTTATACTGTGAGGGGATGTCGATAGGTGTCTGTGAGTGTGGACTCTCTACAGTGGTAGAGTGAAGTGGTAACAGAGTGACTAAGCAATAAATATGACAAGGGGACCAGGACATGATGCTATGTGAGTGCCAGTTAATATGAGGGTTGTGTAATCTTAACCAGAGGACTCCTAAGATGATTTGGTGATGTGATTGGGGCAAGACTAGAAATGAGATATTTTCTGTGTGATTTTCTTGTATTGTGAGGGAAACGGGAGACGTTACGTGAACTAAGGGAGTGTTGCACATGGAGTGACTGTCTAGGGCATGAACCGTGACAGGTTTGACCAAGGGACAAGTGGGAATGCGGAGAGATGACACAAGGGCTTGTGAAATGAAGTTCCCAGCCGATCCTGAATCTATTAGGGCACAAACAGAGGGAACAGGGTTAAAATCAGACCACGAGACAGACATAACAAATTGATTATTAGAACCAAAAACTGAAACTTGAGAGGTGACTTTTGGCCGAATTGGACACTGTAGACGCCAATGTCCTTTCTGTCCTCAGTACAATCAGACCCCTGCCTCGAGTCTTTGTTTTCGCACCTGAATTTTGGATACTCCTAGTTGCATAGCTTCAGGCTCGGACTCTTCTCGGACAGGAATGGCTGTATGAGGCGACTTCGACATGGCTGAGAAAGTTTTTGAGGTTGTGAGGAAGAATGTAAGATGGGCTTAGATGCACCGGAATTCTCTCGCATATGCTGATCCAGTGCAATCGCCAACCTGATGAATTCTTCCAGGTCCATATCAGCATCTCGACACGCAAGCTCCTTTTTCATCTCTTCACTCAGTCCTTTCCGGAACGTGGAAAGGAGTGCCTCATCGTTCCAGCCACTGTCAGCTGCTAGTATGCGAAACTCTAGGGCATAGTCACACACCGACCCGGAACCCTGTCCCAGATCTAGCAGCCTGGTACCAATCTTTTTTCCTTGTCCGGGGTGGTCGAACACACTCCGTAGCTGTTGTGAGAAACTGGTGTACAATGATTTGGGAATACCTCTCACCCTCCATACATTTGCTGCCCAGTCCTGAGCCCTTCCCATGAGTCTCTGGATGACCGTGGTGATCCGCTGCTTATCTGTAAGCTCAGGATGATCCATAAAAAACAAGTCACATGCCAGGAGGAAGTTCTTACACCCTCGTGGATCCCCTGCATACCTTTCTGGCAGGGATGACTGATACCAATACCGGGGCGACCCTCTCTCTGGCTGGACTTGAGCCACTGAGACTGCTGGAGCGGGAGCAGGTGTTGGTGGTTCCATCCGTAGTTGTAGGTTTGTAGACTACCCAGAACCTCTTGCATGGTGTGGGTTAAAAACCCCAACTGCTGGCGGTGCTCCATTAGTTCTTGATTGATGTTGGGAGCCGATGCTTGTGGAGAGACTGAAGGCGTCAGCTCTTCAGGCAGGGGTACTGACTGCGCGTCCATAGGGATAATGTTGGTCTCTGTATTCTGTCACGGTGCGCGACTGAGAAAGGGAAGGTGAGGACGCACAGGATGACATTAATACGTTTTAATGAATAGACAAAGACAATAATGAACTGCAAAATACAAAAACACAACAATAAACACAACAGGATTCATGGACACAGACTAGACAGGGATATCCCAGACCTGTGCTCCTCAAATGAACAAACAAAAGTAAACGAACTCCAAAGCCTCCAAAACCTTAACCTGGGTAGAGAACAGGAGAGCGGGCTTAGTGAGGGTAAGGGTGTGGAACAAGGGCCTGAAAGATAAACATAAAACAGAGATTAACCAAGGTACATGAAATGGACAAGATATGTGAGCAAATACAGAGACAAAGGATTCAGGATCGACTGGGGTATTTATAAGGAACACTAACTAGACACAGATGAGCTGGAGGGAAACGAGGGTCAGGTGAAACTAATCAGGGGGACGCGATACAAATGGAATAGGCTCACTAGGTAGGGAACAAGGGAAACTAGATAGGGTGGACAAAAGTATAAGGACAAAGGGGAAATCTAATACTCGGGCGACGGAGATCCCAAGTGAAGCAGTGGGCTGCAGTGTGTGGAGAGGGTCCCTCGCTCAAAGGTACCTCAGTGGTGCCACAAGCACTCTTGGTATTCGAGCCCATGACCTTCTGATCTCAGGACAACTTCCTAACCACCAGGTCACCAGCTCCCTCAAAGATTTCAGGCCAGTAAGAGTGTTTCTGATGGCAGCACAAGGGTAATATAAAACCACATTTATGGTCAAAAACATGTCTTTTATTTATTTTATAGTCTTGTTTGTGTTTTTTTTCTCCCTCTGCATTGTTTAGGCATGTGATGTGGACCTAACCCAGCCAGCTTGCTAGCTTTTTCCTGGTATGCCTTTGCATTTCTCCATTTGTAATGGAAACCCATCTGACAGCAGGGCGGCGTGTTTCCTTGTGCCAGAGGAAAACCTCTGTTCATTTTTAAGAGTATAGATTATTGACCGCTTTGTTTTAGACTGTGCTGTTTAAAGTCATGTTCTAATTGTAGTGCAAAGTGGAGGGGTTAAGCTTTTCTAAGAATGCTTCTGTGATCAGAAGGCAGGTTTGCTTATTCGAATGGCATACCTTGTACTTGGAAACAGTCTGTATCAGTGATCAGCAACCATACGTATTTCCTTTCAGCTCTACAAATGACCACGTTGCCGCTTTGTTCTCTCAGACGCTACACATCATAAACCGCATCAAGCTACAGGAAACCAGCGCGCTTCTCTAAATATCACATTGCAGTATGTTGGGTCCAGAGCATCGAGGTTCTGACAACAATGTAACCTGATGTGCTTTTACAATCAGTACAGTAGCGAAATTTCACAATTAGTTGCTTTGTCTGGAAACATCAGTAAATCTGTTGTGGGCTGACATTTGTGTACATTAATTAAACCCCATAATCTGCAGACTTGTGATCCAGCTGTTCATCTTAAAGCTTTTAGTTAGCATTTAAACAGGAAAATCATCATACAAAGAGTCATGTAACGATGCATTAAACACAGTGTGGCCTTTACAGCATCTAATATCATGTCACAGCTATTTAATTATTACATTAATATGTGTGTGTTCAGGTACTTTCCACTCTCAGACACACCTTGCATGCGTAATGCCGAATGACGATCATATGCGTGTACACGCATGCACACACACACACACATACACACACACACACACACACACACACACACACTTTCACACAGGTTTGTTTTTGTACCTTGTCAGGGTGTCAGGTTAAATGTTTTCTACACTAATACGCATATATTATAACAATGTTCTAAATATTTATTTGAAAAAACCTCTCTGTACTATGTTATATCCTGTGTAATCTTTGTATATACATGTAAATCTGTCTCATGTTGTCTCATGTGAAATATTCATAACATCTACCACATGTATTATATATAAATTGGTACCCATATATAACAATACATTTCCACATATTTTAGATAAATGTAAGTACCAATTCTTAAATATATGTTCTATAGTCAATATATGTATAATGTATGGGTAACTCCTACATGTGATGTTATGTACAATATGTATAGGATATGTAAGACCCTGTATTTAATAATAAGATGTCAAATATCACATAGCATTGTAAAAATGGTTTACAATATCAGGGACAATATTTGTCATTGGCTCATTTCTGTCCCACATATGCCGGAAAAACAAATACACAAGCACAGTTTTTAGGCAGGGCATATGAAAGGTGGGCCGGTAATATTAAGGTGTGCATGTATAAATTTTCCAAGCAACTCTAGGGTGACTGGTAGGTGTCAAGGGGGCTACTGTTTCTGAAGTGGTAACTGGGGGGGTGTGGTTAGGTTGAGTGTATGCGGTAGAAAACACTGAAGTATTATTTCCACTGTCAAACACGTATAAAGTGTTACTTGGGGGGCAGATATCAGATATTGCTTATCAGCCTTGGCACAGTGAAGAGATGAGAACTGCACTGCTGTGTCTGACTACCCTGCTGCTTGCAGCCACCGTCTGCCAAGGTTTGTCTTCTAAATTAAACCACATGTTAGTCTTGTTTTGTATTTACTTCAGTTTTTTTGCTATAACATTGCCTTTTTGAAAATGAGATTGTTTAATATTATTCTCTTGTGCCAACAGCAAACAGTAAAGTTCCTTGTCGATGCATAAAGACTTCAAACACCGTTCTACATGTCTCAAGAATCAAGAATTATCGAGTGCAGAAAGCAGCCCCTTGCCTTATTGATGCTGTTGAGTAAGTACTCTTTCTTTGTTTTTTAGAAAACCTACCCTGTTTATACGTAATTTTGCCATACAGCAAATCAAATTTATGATACAAGAGCCATTTTGAAAGGTTGACTGTAGTTTGATACATCATATCTGATATTGAGTCATTTTGAAAGATCTCCTATCTGTAATCTCATTCTAACTCTGCTTTCTCCTGGCTCTTCCAGATTCTTGACCGTGAGGGGAATCACAGTTTGCTCTGACCCGAAGAAGCCCTGGGTGAAAAAAGCAATTGCAGCAGTGGATGCAAGAAGAAAGATGATATCCTCGACTGCTGTTCCAACCAGTACGGCTTTTAGGCCCAAAGGGAATACAACAGGTGACATGGGGCACACTTCATAAGTTAGATCTTTCATATGCTCCTTTTTGCTATGCATGAATTTGATGTTTATTGTCCATCACTGATGTCCATTGTCCAATGCTTTTGTTGAGTTATCCCAATGATAGCTTGGCAACGTCTTGGGCAAAAGTTAAGGAATGCACTTTAAAGGAAATCAAGAATTGTGTGTTGGTATATTAATATAATTTCTTTATTTTGGTGAGGAAAGTTTGAAGAGATTATTCTCTTTGAAAAGTGTCCCGTCAGATGGTATTTGCTCAGGCAATACCCACCAATCTTTTCAGTGTGTAAATTATATAATAATGCTCTGACTACACTATCCATTGCTGGACTATATGTTAGAAATCTGGAGTCAATACAGTCATTGATTAGTGTGATTGATGTAGTAAGTATAATTTGTATTCAGATTAATGCTTAATAAAACTGTACAATAACCAGTAATTCAGGTTTGTTTGCTGTGTAATGGCACATGTGTTTCATGGCGTGTGGAGGTGTGTGAACATGTGCATTTATGTGTGATGATGTTGTGGGTGGTTGATGTGAGAATGCTTGTGTTGTGTAGCGCTCACTAGACTGTTAGAGTGAGGTTTACACTAGCAGGAGGGGTGTAGTCCCACAGAGTAGTGCACTGGGGATGTCCCCCAAATACTCATTATGCACTCTTCAACCCATTACACCTTAACCAGCATCTGCACTCCATTCATATTCATAACACATAAACCAGCTCAAGGCTACAAGACACACTCGCAAATCTCTAAAACCTGTTAAACATTCAGGGGAAATTTTCATTAATTGATAATATTCATATAGTATCAAATAATTATCATTTACATTACACTTACATTACATTGCATTATACTTCACACTTACAGAGTACAATATTAATATGTAAGTCAATAGTGATTTCAAAGAGCTAAAATTTCTCATAACAGACAATATGGGCAGAAATATACATAGGAATAACTGTTGATAACAGTATAAGATGGTACACTACTGGTTGAGTTTACTGGCGAAACAATATTTTTGGAGGCCTTCATTTTAATAACTTATCTGTGCTGGCTCCAATTTTACATGGTTCAACATAGCTTATTGAAAACGGTGTCCCTGTTAAATGTAAAAAGCATATTTAATGTAAGGTTGTGTTTTTGGTGATATATTTTCTAGTAAAAGTGAAGGACTACACAGTCCAGCTCTATATGACCATGGAAATCTGAAGCATTAGAATCATATAAGAGGCATTCCTGTGTCAAATTCTTCCCTTTTTAGCTGTCTTAAAGCGATTCCCACACTAGAGCTTAACTCTAAATATTGCTGGAGTAGCCTGTTATCTGCCAAGCTGTTTAGATTAGATTTTTAAAAAAAACTTGCAAAATTTTAACACTGATGGCATGGAGAACTTTCTAAACACGGCTTTATACAGATTCCCCTTGTATCATTCACACTGAGAACAAATCACTAAGCCAGTTCATGAAGAATGTACAACTTAAATGTTCAATGTTTTGATTGACTAATCCCGATCTCTCTGCTTATGAATCAGCAAATCCCAATTGTTGAACACGGCTCATTTAATGAATCATTGAATACTCAGTTCAGAAGAGCTGATTTGTAAAGTGATTTGAACTTCAGGAGTCTGGAGATGCAAGTGTGTTGATGCCATATTGGAGCAAACTTTTGAGGGAACAAACAGGTGGGATGGGGATCTGAACGTGTATATGAATCACTAGTATGTGAATACTAGTGTAAAAAGCATGATTATCCTCCTCTCAGGTGCATCTTTTCATGGTGCACTGAAGTCAGAGGAGGTGAACAGAATGTGTTTCTCACCGACAGGGTGAGAAAGTGTGGGCTGCTACACTACTGTATAAAGTGAGCGGGGGGTCGGGGCGTTATTTCCCCCATACTCACAATGCAAACCACAGCTTGACTATGCAAGGAATAAATGAAGCAACACTTTCAGTAGTCTGATGCCTTTAGTGTAGTGACAGATACACACACAGACAGAATGCACTGTGTTGTTTTCAGCTTTTGAACAGCTTGAGTTTTGACCCCAGTTCTGAGCTCTAAAAACCCAGAATTAACATTTTTAAAGTCACTTTGAAGTTAATGTTTCTCTAGATTATTTTAACATAATATTATATTTTATACATGTATACATTGTACACCTTAGTTTATGGACATTTAATTTGTTTCACAATTATAGATCACCCTTAGAGCTACAGTTTGATGTAATTCCACAGTTCACTCAGTCACTTTTTGGCTTTGTTAGAAAAAAACAATAGATTCAAAGACTACAAGTTAAATGACCAGACAGAAAAGATAATTAGTCAAAAAAATTCACACTTGTAGACACCGCTACCCTGATATCACATCTAGCAGATCAGTGATTCTTCCTTCCAGCAACACTCCCATCTGTCTCATGTTGTCTTATATCATAAAGGGTGAACATTACTGGTGGTCCAAAGGAACTTCCCATAATGCAAAGGTTCTTAACTAATGTAAAAGAATAATTCAGGCATATATTCTAAAGTTACTAACAATGAATGGAAGTTGTTATTCATGAGTTCATTTGTTAAATGCCAATTGGTTACTATTGGCTTTACTAGCTTTATTTTTGTTTTTTTTGTTTTTTCCAAAAGCTGTTCTTAACAGGAATATGACAACAATGACATTTTTTTTACATTTAGGACAATCTAATCTGTGCACATATAGGGCAATCTGACCTTGATCATGTCCTAGTCATAATTCGGTAATGCTTTACTTTAACCTTGTAACATAAAATGGAAATAACCATCCGATAAACATGTCAGGGCAGACATCGTTTGAAACATAGAAACATTTTATTTGATGTCATATACAAATACTATATTTGTTATACCTTAAATTATGATGATATAAAATCTCATCAAACATTGTACACGTTATTAAAGATTCTCCATTTCTGTTTTCTCCTGTAGCCTCTCCGAAATACACACAAGAGACAACTGTACCTACTACGGATGCAGCACATGAGGAGGGGACACCAGAGCCCGACTACAGACACCTGATCATGGCTGTGACTGAACATGGCGGCGTACTGGATGAACATCATCAGGAACTCATTCAGCTCAGCTCAGACCTGAAGGAGGTTGCCAACGTGTTACTCCAGCTAAAAGCCACAGGTAACATTTGTCTATAGTAAAAAAAAGTGTTTTGTTTTTAAGGTAAACTACGGGAACAAAAACACCTTGTTTATGCATGTACAAATACTATATTTGATATCCTAAATTAGGATGATGTAAACTGTCATCAAGCATTGCACACCTGTTATTGAAGATTCTCCTTTTCTGTTTTCTACTGTAGCCTCTCCAAAATACACACATGAGACAATTGTACCTACTAGGGATGTAGCACATGAGAAGGGAACACCAGAGCCTACAGACTACAGACACCTGATTAAGGCTGTGACTGAACAAGGCAAAGTGCTGGATGAACATCACCAGGAACTTATTCACCTCAGTTCAGCCATGAAGGACATTGCAAACATGTTACATCAGTTGAAGGCGACAGGTAATCAGTTTAATCTCCCACTTCAAGCTGAGGCCATCCCTCCAGCACCTTCAGGCCTTCCCACTTGACCATCTGTTTTACCTCCTAGTCGTGTCACATGAAGAGCTACGACGCAGAATGAACCATTTAAAAAAAATACTGAGTAGCAATAGTTTCAGGTGAACTATTTCTGTTTAAGTTTCAGCCATGTGTTTTATTAAGTTTAGCAGTGTGTTATTTTGCATGTTATTACTCTGGACTAATTTATTGCACCAACATGGGATTGTATTAGATAAGTCTTCTAGATTTCAGTTATATGCTAATTATGCTTGTGGGTTGTGAGTTAAGAGCCTGAGACCAACGGTTACAGAAATGAATGCAAATTGCGTTCATGGAGTTCAAAAGGATAATTACCATTGTCAATACCTGTCATGACAAATACTATATTTGATATCATGACCTTAAATTAGGATGATATATTTTCTCACATTGTACACGTGTTTTCAAAGATTCTCTTTTTCTGTTTTATTCTGTAGCTTCTCCAAAATACATACAAGAGACATCTGTACCAACTAGGGTTGCAGCACGTGAGGAGGGAACACCAGAGCCCGACTACAGACACCTGATCAAGGCTGTGACTGAACAAGGCAGAGTGCTGGAGGAACATCATAAGGAACTCATTCAGCTCAGCTCAAACGTGAAGAATGTTGCCAATGTGTTACTCCAACTGAAGGCGACAGGTAATCAGCTTAATATCCCACCTCAAACTGAGGCCACCCCTCCAGCACCTTCAGCCCTTCCCATTTAACCAGCTGTTTTACCTCCTAGTCATGTCACATGAAGAGCAGCTGACTGCTACTTAACCTGTGCAAACCCTCAGTGTCCCCTGTTTGTTGAGTTATTAAGTCTTTTTGTACTGTCTAGCTATTTTTTATCATTCCTTTTTCGGATCCTGCATTTTTCTCCTAGTCTGTTGTCCTATTGTTTGGAATGCAAAGATTATTAAAGATTACTGCTCTGCACACATCTATCCAGTCTTTTTAAATTATTTATCGCACACTCATGTCCAAAAAAATATGAGCGAAAAAATTCTATCATTGTAAATTTATGATTAGTAAAATTATGATTAGCCCCACAGCCTTGCAACGAGAAAGTCCCAGGTTCAATTCCCAGCTTTGACGGCCTTGGTCCTTTCTATGCGCATTCTTTGCCCGTTTCTGTCAGGAGCTCGTGTTTAAGAGAAAGTGAAAGTAAACATACCACAGCACAGAGTGAAATTTGTCCTCTGCATTTAACACATTCACCCTAGTGAAACAGTGGGCAGCCAACAATGGCATTTATGGACTGTACAAGGGTTCCATTGAGCCCTGACACAGGTGCAATGACCTACTCACCAGGCTACCAGCGGACTCCCATACTACAAAGCAATGGGTTTCAGGTATTAAGTACTAAATTGCTCTTAGGTGTGACGGTGTGTGTTTGCCCTATTATGACAACCTGTCCGGGGAGTTTCTCCACCTTTTTTCCATTGAGCCCTGGGATTGGCCTCAGCTCCCACCACAACACTGAGACAAGCTGCTCAGATAATGAATGAATACATTTATTAAAATTGGTGATCTTTTCTCCTACAGGACATTCTTGTATTTCTAAATCTAAATCAAACTCTACAGCTTTAAAATGTTGAATTAAGCTGTTTAAGAGGCACCACACTTAACCTACGCATTTCTGTTCATGGCTGGAATTTACTGTTGCCTGATTTGTGGCTTGTATTTGAGGTGTGAAATGTTTTCGCAGTAGGTGATTCTCACCTTCCCCTTCACATCCTCAGCAGCAGAATGTGTAAAACGGTGTAAAAGTTGATCTTCTATTTGTCAGTAAGTTGGCCACAATGAAAAGGCTACTAAGAAATACTTCATTGTCACTGAGCACTCACTGTTACTTTACCAAACATTTAACTAGTGCTGTTAAAAATATTGCGTCAACTATTTGCATACATTTATTTTTTTTTATAACGCTTTAAAATAAATTGATCATGCAATTATGCCAGCGAATAGCATGCCAGAAGAAGAAGCCCGATCTCATGAGTGTTCGTGCAGCCGTCATGAAACATAATTTAGTCAAAGGACGTGAGAAAAAAAGAGAAGCGTTGTCCTAGGACGAAAAAAGCCTTAAATCGTGATCGGAGCATGTATTTGATTATATTATATTTCGTTATGGCTGCACGAAAACTCGTGAGACCAGGCTCAAAGAAGCCACTTCAAGTGGCTAATGCTGCTACTCAATCTAGCAATGGAAGATAAACACACACTGTTAAATGGACAATTTAGGTTTAAGATACATTCAGAGGGGAATTTGGACAAAATAAGGGTAATGTGTGTGCTTTGCAAAAGTGAATTCAATTACCACCAAAGCACTACATGCCTATCATATCACCTTAAGGTGAAGCATCCCGGTGAGGCAGTTTTTAAAAGCTATGATTCCCTCAGGTTTGAAGATGTTATGCATTGTCTATTCAAAAGAAAGTTTTGTTATTATCTCACAGCTTTTAAAAGTGTGACAAAATTTGGAACAAAAAAAACAAAACAAAACAAAGCCTTCTTTGTAAAATTGTTGATTTAGTGTGTTCAGTGAATCTCTTCAGTTCTTGTTAATCATTTCTTTATCTATGTTCATTTCTTTTTTTATTGTGTAATTAAGTTTGAAAATAGTTTGATTAAACATTTACATGTAAAAAATAAGAAGAAATAAGTTTAAAGGCCTAAAGGTTTGAGTGGGCTGCAGAAAATGTTCAGATTTCTTACTGGCTATTTTTGTGTGGGAACTTTTGAACCTTTAAATGAGTAGTTTTTTATATCACCTTTTATGCAGATACATTTAATGGAACTTTCCTGTGTGGGTACTCTTAGCTTTATGACTGGTCAGTCTGGTCCATTAATTTAATGACTGAACCAATCGTACTCATAGGTATTATGGTGGTGGGGTGATGAGTAGGTCATTGTTTCCATTCAGTTCTCTCTCTTTCTCTTTCTTTGTGTCTATTTATATCTTTCACAATCTTGCCACGCACTAAAGCACACCCTTGCACTTTCTCCGACAAAACTGTGGGTGCAGGGGCTGCATGTTGGGGAAGGGGGGTGGGGGGGTGGAAACAAAGCAGGCTATAAGGTGTGCAGCCATGAGCATGTTACTCAGATGCACTCCAGGAAGCTGTCAGGATGAATCTGCACCTCGCTGTCCTCCTCTGTATGGCATCCTGCCTTTGTTGCGGCATTGCAGGTTAGTCACAACGGCTGTGCTTTTGCTGTTCTCGTCTCTCACCTCATGGACTTTCATTATTTCCTCTTGTATCACTGGAGCTCTGGGGTAGAATGTGTTCAGTGGACTAACAATCAATCTCAGTTTTGCATTAACATATAATACATATAAGTAGTTGATGATCAGATGTAGTCACTGTTACAGATATATTACAATATTGCCATATCTTGATTATTAACTACTTTTTTCCCAGCAAGACTTTCTGATCTAGGTTATAGTACTAGCACTGAAAATGGCAACTTTTCATAACATTTAGATTGATTTGATGGTACATCGCAACCTAACCACAAATAAGGCTTTAATCCATTTTATTATTTTAAAAGAAATATACAGCAATATGATGGTATTTATATAGCAGCAGCCCTTGTTATTTTGTGGGTGAAATCTTAGGTCGGAATCGCTCCTTGTGGTTTCCAAGTATTACCAAATATTACACAAAAATAGTATAGCCTGAGTTTGACAAATAGTAAGACTTCGAAATAAATCAATTCTTATGTAGTTGGTATGTGGACCTGCATTTACAGACCAGTGGTCTGGCCGTTGCTTTTGGGTTATTAGAAAACAAATTATTGTTGAATTAATGAATAAATGGCAGAATTTCACTATAATGACACATTACAAAAAGTGTTACAAATGCATCCCATCAATAAATAACACATAAGTATCATATCATGCTGTTGATATGAGAAAAGCGTCCAATTTCAGAAACATTTAAAGGCAGGACTGTGGTTACCAGGTCCAAAAGAGACTTGTCTAAATGTTATCTAAATGTTAGGTAAGTTGGCATTTCCAGTGCAGACAAAGTGCACTTATAATTTCACAAGTTATGTCATTCTCAAAAAACTCTTTGGAATAGCAGTGGATTAAATGTGAAAAAATCTATCAAGACACAACTGGGTATTAACTTTTGTGTATTTGCATTCATGTAAGTTGCTTTACTGTTATCCGTATGCAACCGCCATCTACGGTGATACAATATTTAGTGTTATGAACGCATGTATTAGTGCCAGTATAAAGTGGGTCCATACATTTTACTGACTACTGTCCCAGTAGAATGGGTCCAGTTTTATATCCAATTAAATGTTATTAAATTCAGTTACAAAATATTTCCCCAGTTGTTCATTTGGAGATATGAGGGTCTGTAACGATACAGACCTGGGCTAATGCTTAAAATATTTATCTTGTAGCATCAAGCTGGCCTCCAGAGTGCTGTTTAAAAACATCAAATATAAAAATACCTGCCAAAAGAGTCAGATCGTACACAGTGTACAGCGCCGGACTCTGCCCCATCAATGCAATTGCGTGAGTACTTGATTATTCATTCATTCAGTCATTTTCCATAACAGCTTATACTTGATTATATGCGATGTCATGTTATATGTTAAGTTATATTATATTATATTGCATTATATTACATTATATTATATTACGTTTTTTTCTATTCTATTCTATTCGATTATTCTCTACTCTATTATATTATATTATATTGTAGTATATATAACCTAAATCTTTCCTGAATGCAAGTTTTATGTTTTTGTTTGTTCCAGTTTTTTGACAAAAAACAGGTATAAAATCTGTTATGATCCAGATTTGGACTGGGTTAAAAAACTTATGAAGAAAATTGAAAGGAGAGGAACCACTGCTGGCCCAGAATCCTCAGCACAACTCAAGGGTGTCTCCAGAAAGGCTCAAAGAATAAGGGGAAAAGGAAAGAAACAAAAGAGAAAGCAAAATAAACAGTAAAATATATTTATGGTCCTATTGTTTAATTAAGCTAATTTCTCACTTCTGGGATGAATAAAGGTTTATCTTATCTTATGTTTAAACATGTATTCAATAATGTATATTGTGTAAGTGTCTCTAGAAAAGGAGAAAAAAGAAAGAAATATAGGCTAAATCAAAAGAAACAATGGTCCATCTAGCTATCTTGCAATCGTTTTACTTAAGGCAATAATTATAGACATGTATACTAGTTTAATCAGATTGCCCTACATTGGTCACTTGTCCAAGAGTTGTTTCTTCTTCTTCTTATTATTATTATTATTGTTATTATTATTTTATTTAATTTGCAATGGCCAAGGAAAAGATGTCAATGATGTATTGTAATTTTTCTATATGCATGACACATATATATCTGTATTTATATTTTTTATATTTTGTTGTCATATTTGCTGAGCTACAATGAATACCTTAATTTAAAACAATCTGATTTGTCACATACTTAACAGATGTAAAACGCTTTCCTTAACGCAGACATTGTTAGGAATACCTAATACCTACCTAATTACTGCCTGATATGTAATAACGTGTTTATTATTTGTTTCACATATTCACATATGTGTCTTTATACATGAATAGCTGCTTATGAAGATAGATTAAGTGTAATTGTTGGAAATTTCAGTTTAGGACAACTTTTAATATGTTTGCAAAATGCATTTAATGTGGAATTCTGGTCTAAAACAAGCATGTAGTATGTCATTTTGTCATGGCATGTAATGTTCTGTAGCACAGAACTGCATTATGCAGTTTCACAGGTTTGACAGAATAATCTATTTTATATTATTTTTTGTGTATTAAACTAATCCTGACTGTCAGTGTTGCCAGCGCTGGATAGTCTAATAAATGCAGATGATCTATGGCATTATTTCTTTTTGCGTTCAGCGTGAGATCACCCTTCACCCACCCAAAAGCAGCTGTGGTTTCTCAAATGTCCTTTCCGCTTTCATCAAGTGGACATTCACCTGTTCTTTAAACCATAAATACATAGAGACTATTGTAGTACCACTGCAGATATATTTGTAGTATTCATTTTGGCCAAAGTGTCCTTTTAAACTTTTATTCTTGTATCTATACATCTGTCTCATTAGAAAGTTTAGCAGTTTTAGAACTGCTTTTAAACTGCTTTTAGTTTTTAGTGTGCACAGTAATCTGCACAATTTTTAGATTGTCTTTTGTATGTTTTTTCTTGCAAAATTTACTGCATTGAAATAAACGTGTTATATTACTTTTTCTTTTACTATGAATATGGTTTTACATTTACATTTACATTTATGGCATTTAGCTGACGCCTTTATCCAGAGCGACGTACAACGGCTAAGAATGAGATCCCTAAAATGTTTCCTCAGATATGTGCACATGGGACACTGGCTGACAGCAAATGAAGAAATCACCAGTGAACCACTGTGAAAAGCCCTTTTTCTCCCATTGATCACACATTGTGTTTGCCAGTATTTAAATCTATTGTGTTACTAGCAAGGTTTGATTGTATTTTGTTAGGGCAGCAAGAGTGTGCATGGGACATTTTTTCAAGTTGATCCATTATTGAAACTTTCATCATTATACAGAGCTTGGGCCAGGTCTCTCTATTGCCTTGAGCTACAAATCAGACCAGGAGAAAGAGATGCTGTGCTCTGTTAGGAGTAGTGGCCTCTTGGACTGTACAGAGTTTTCTAAACCAAATACAGAGTTTTCTAAACCAGTCCTCTGGGACCCCACGATGTTCCACATCGTTCCTCAAGTTCCGTGTACTGAAATTCAGGTTGGAGCAACAATTTGGACAATTGGGGGCTGCCTGACTAAGAATGAGATCCCTAAAATGTTTCCTCAGATATGTGCACATGGGAAACTGGCTGACAGCAAATGAGGAAATCACCAGTGAACCACTGTGAAAAGCCCTTTTTCTTGACAGGAAGTCAAATGGAGTTTTTCATCTGCTTCTCTCACCACTCTGTAATCTCCCCAATACAGGGAAAAGCCAATTTCTGGGTCAGGGTACTTGGTGGTTTTACCTACTGTCTCTTTTTGCTCAGATAATTGCAGGCAATTGACAACTCTTAAGAATCACTCTTGTCAATATTACTGAGGGAAATGTCTTGTATGATAATAAGTTACAATGAACTGAATAAATACAAAGTTATTTTTACACATACATATTTACACACACACACACAGTGGCAAACATACCAGCAAACACCTGAACTGTACATTTTCATTAATTGGTTGCTGAACTGCATAGCAAGCCCAGTGTAACACAACTGGAGTATGGTATTACATTTTTGAGTGGAAACTACTGTTGATGGTTTCACCTGAAATGTATTTCTTTATTTGTCAGGTCCAATAACACATTTAGTCAGCAAACATGTTTCTGCTTGTTGGATTTTAGATCATTTGCACAATTTAAGATCTATTGTTGACATCTGAACCATGCTGGATAATACATTGTAGAAGCAATCCTGTGTAGGTTTTCAGCTTGAATTTGACCTATAATGTTTCCAATGGGATGTCCAAGTTATACCTAAAGGGTGAAAAATATCTATCATATCCGAACTTTTCGATAGTTTAAGGAAAGTTTCAACAAATATTACACTTCACATAATTTTTCACTAATCCCACATTAGAGACATTTCCAAATTGTTCTTCTTTGAGATGCAAGGAAAATGTTGCTGAAAAAGAATAGAAGTCAAAATTCACCCATCTCTGTTCTTTACATACATCCCAAAAATAAGGATTCTTTAAACACCAAACACATATAGAGGGCTGTTGCTCACAACAAGAACTGACTCTAGATCAGCAAATCTACTTTTTTTTGAAAGCAGACCCCATAAACAAAAGTGGAGGTTGTGTTCATGACAGGTCATACTGTGTCCTGAATTACACTGACAATTCCGAGCCGCCTTCATGATGTGGTTTCTAGTCGTAATCTGCCTACCTCCATTTGCACCTTAATGATGTGGATGTGGTTTGAGTGGGTTGAGAAAAGTTTAGGACGTGCACTTTTGCAGAAAGTGTTTGGGTGACTATTGCCGGGGTGACAATGCCTGCACCTTGGGCCCAGTTGCGACTGGCACTCACAAGAGCTTCTGTAACGAGAACTAAATGCTTTAAAAATGAAAACTGAAAAAGCACTGCTGCCACAAAACCGATGTTAGTGCAGAGAGCTCTATATTTCTTCATGCAGATCATCAAGATTGGTTCTCGTTCAGGTTTCAATGTTTGTAATTAAGAGTTTGTGCAATATAATTTCCTCTCCAGCCCCCACCCCTTTTCATTTTCTCTCTTTCTCATGATATTAGTGAAAGCTAATAATGAATTAATTACTCATACACAATAAAAATGTATCTGAAATTCTCTCTCTCTCCCTCTCTCTCTCTCTCTCTCTCTCCCTCCCTCTCTCCCTATACACATATATATATAGGAAATGACCAGTGAAGTAACCAGCAAGCAAGCCCATAACGTAGAACTGGCAGTTACTCTATGTTATAGCAGTAGTCAGAAATGTGTATATATATATTTGATCTGTTGTCTGGAGTGGCCAGTGCCATTTTCAATCTTGTGCAGGGGCAGCAGACACCACGATACGTGACAAACTTATCGAGAAAGTATTACAAACTCAGTGGTGGGTGGGGAATGTGGAAACTGTGGCTGAAAGGAGACATTGGCTAGACTTTTGTCCATTATGGACAATGTAGATCACTCCACATTAATGGTGAACGGGCTGAGAGGTACTTTTGTTTGCAGGCTCACCAGCATAAAGTGCTCCATCTAATGCCATCAAACTCTACAACGTATCCCTCTTTCACACATCCACAAAAGTATTGGTGCAATGGCCTGTTGCTTCTTGTTATGTGTATGTTTATGTGCCTTATTGAGCAATGATGTGGAATGCTCCTATCAGGTGCTAAAATTGATCATTAAGCGCAATATATTATATGCAGTTGATTTACCATGTGCATTATCATGTGACTGAATCATTAACTATGTGCAATATCTTATGTGCAATAGTCTTACCTTTGCACTATCACTACTTCTTTTAATATAACTCACATACTACTGATCGCTACCATTTGTTGAATTAGATTTGATTCTATGCTATTAGTACTCAGCGTTTGTGTATATGCAGCATAGTGTATTGCTATGTAGTGCTTTGGTTGTGTGTAATGATGGTGTCATGATAAGCCTCTTCATGTGGATAGCATTTTCAGTTTCGGTTCAGAAAGTGAATGTGTTGAATATTCCAGTAATTTGTTTAAGATTAGGCACGCACAGCAACTTAAACTGGACAGTGTTACAAACAGGCATGGACCCATTCAACTTACTCCACCTTAAAACAATGATGCACTAGACCAGGCATCACCAAATGGCAGACGTTTCTGTTCAGACATTAACCAGTCTGGGAAATTCACAAGATGATGTCATTTTCATGGAGCATTATTTTGGATGGTGGCTAATGAAAGCGGGCATTGCTACTCCAGTTAATATGACAGCAGCTTCACTCATTATTTTACTAGTGATTGGAAGTTTGTCTCTTCTGGTGCAGCTCCCAAAGAAGAGCCGGTTCTTTCAGCTCCAAATGACTCTTAGTTTATCATCATCTCTAGTAGTGTTGCGCGGGTCAGATTTTTTTTAACACCGCCCTGTGGAATAAATGCAAATTCACCTTTGGCTCTGAATATATTTT
Organism: Rhabdalestes septentrionalis; assembly: GCA_037832545.1. Classification (NCBI taxonomy): domain Eukaryota; kingdom Metazoa; phylum Chordata; class Actinopteri; order Characiformes; family Alestidae; genus Rhabdalestes; species Rhabdalestes septentrionalis. The sequence goes on from JBBMFX010062826.1 coordinate 19,256, forward strand.
ACCTATTTTATTTTAAATGGTAAAACAAGCATAATAATTCAAGTTTGCCTCCATATATTAAAAAGTAAATTAGGCATTAGTGAGCCCAGGCTTAGCACTTTAACTCTCACTACAGTCATACTATAGTAGGTCAACAGTTTCCTTACAGTCAACAAAGGATTCATGTAAAGGATTTTCATGTCTTCAGCAAATAAGAACAAGTAAAATTCAACATTATTTAGTGTTGAAAGCAGCTGGTGTCCTAGTGGTTAGGGTATTCTCCCTGTCCACACATACTGCTCGCTGGCTTCTCACTGCTTCACTTGGTGAATGCACCAACTATGACTTTTAGACACACATGGAATAGGAGAGGTGAGTTAGGTAGGCACACATGAAGGCTGATTGGGGATGGACAACTCCAAATTCAATGTGTGAGGATTTTCTTTTGTCTCGGACAGCTGTCTTGATGTATAGATCTCGAACTTAGACTCGAACTTAGATCTCCACCATTAACTGTTCTCTTTATCAGTTTGTGTTTATAACTGGTGATTCATACAGGTAAATTCAGTCTAACACTGATAATGTAACATTGTTGAGGCCAAGGCAAGTAGATGTGCTTCAGTGCTACGAGGGCTCTATGTAACTACACCAGACCTTCAGTATAATGCAAAGCTTAAGCGAGATTCTACACCGTGTCTCATGTTTCTACTAATGAGTCAACATTTCCATATAGAGGCCTTCTCATATCTTCAGACACCGTTCTCCAGGTCTCGAGAATCAAGTATCATAAAGTGCAGAAAACAGGTTCCTACTCTTTTGATGCTGTTACGTAAGTACTTCCATGTTTAAATGGCTTCTGTGAGTATCTTCAATATATTAAATTTAAACATTATTTTAGGATTTGTTTTTCAAAATGTTCCTAATTGCTGTTATAACGACCTCTTAATTCTGGAAATGCATTTACTTGTTCTTCCAGATTCTTGACTATGAATTTGTACTGACACAATGTAGCATTGGGTGAAAAAGGCAATGGCAGCAGTGGATGCATGAAGAAAAGTTTTCCTTCAATACAGATCCAGCAACTATGATTTTTAGACTCATGGAAAATGAGAGGTGATTAAGGTAGGCAAACACTGATTAGCGAGGGACTATTCCAAGTTCCCTCTGCATGAGGGAAGATATTCTGTTCACTCTGTTAGCTGTCTAGCTAGCAAGTAAATGTTCAGTGGCAGGCTTGGGACTTTGACAGTAAGCCACTAGAGGCCGTCTAAGTTAAAGTGTTTTTGGGTTTGCTAAGCACACTGTGTAGAAATTATGTAATTATTGGTTTCAGCTTCTGGTGTGCTTAGGAGGGATTAAGTTATTCTGTTTGGTTGCACCTAGGTCATCAGTCTACCGTCGGCATTACCCTGATGTTTGTGTGCCAAAGTTTTCTTTGTGTTTTGAAAATCACAGGGTTTTTTGTTTATGGGCCCTCATGCCTTTTGTTTGGTTTATAAATAAATGTTACAACAGCTATGACTATCTGTCTAAGCATCTGCCATCCTTCATAATTAATTGAGATCAAATCTGGTGCATTAGCAAACATGAACATTGTTTTCACTTAAGTACATGGTATTTTCCTAATTCAGAGATATGCTTATTAAACAGACCTGCACTGAGAAAGTCACTATCAGTCATCAGCAAATATACCCATTTCCTGTCAGCTAAAAAAGTGACCACAATACCACTCTCACCTCCCAGCTGCTACTCAACTACGGCTTTGAAAGAGCTTCAAAAAACAGCGCTTTACTATAAATATCACTGATGCCCTGGGTTACCACAAATGCAACAGAATAACCTCAACTGATTTTACAAGTAGTAAAGAAGAAAATTTTTACGTCTACTAAATAAGCCTATGATGTTGGTAAATAGTGGTTTAACACTATGAAACAAGCATATTATTGAAATGTCTGGGGTCCTGGTGATTAGTGATGGGTAGTTTTGGGTATTGGTTTGTAGTTCGGCCCTTTTCAGAGAGCTGGCTGTTTGAGGCACCGCGTCCAAAGAAATGAACTCTCACGTCCCCCATGACTCCCCAAAGAAAAGTCGGTTCTTTCGTCTCCCAAGCAGCTCTTAGGTTTATTATCATCTGTAGCCTCATAGTTTCATCTAACTTGGCATATATGAATGTTTGTGTGTTGATAAACCCTTTTGCAATTAGTGTTAATATGAGAAGCCTTATAATTGCCTATTTTTTGTATTTGTTCTGTTACAAAAGCAGGCATTTGTTCTTTTGTTTAATATTTTAATCAAACTTTTAATTTTTTTTAAAATAACACTGCAAACAAACCCACAGAACAGAAACAGAACCAAACTCAGTCACTAAACAGTGGATCCTCAGTGCAGTCTGACATTCAGTAAAATCAGATGCCTCAGCTTGGATGGGCTAATGCGGTTTCTCTGTTAGTATTTGCAGACGGATGTACAGACATTCCACATGACTGTTGAGTCTGTTGCTCTCTCTGTTTTTATAATGGTATGTCCCTATATCCTCACATGTGATTTCTGTCAGTCAAAATGAAGTTCTGCCATGAGCAGAACTGCCACTGAGATTGAGAGCTAAGCAGTAAAAGGTAAAAAAAAATTAAAACGTTTTTTTCATTAAATAACTTTTTTTCTCATTAGGCTCCTCTCAGAACAGTCAGCCCTTGAAGTTGGTTTGTTTGGTCTATCCAGTTCAATTCCGCAGAGGAGCTTCTGTTACACAAATTGCTGAAAATGTACATCTTGACTATGAAATGTCCAGAGCACAATGGATCAAAGCTGATTTGGAGCTTTGTGGTTGCAGACCATTGTCCACTGTCAAAAGTGTCTATCCAAACATCCCTAGAATCTGTCCATAATCAGTCGCTTATTTTAATGAAATGGTCCATGCACAAGTCATGCCTGGTAAGGTCATGGCTGGTGAGAAATTTGTAGCCCCTGCTAAAGTAGAGATAAAAACACCACATAAGACAAGTCCATATTTATATTAAATGATTTGCTTAGTGTAGGTATAATCAATTTATCTTTCCTTATGCTGTGCCTGTTGTACACTTTATGGACAAAAGTGTTGGAACACCTGACCATCACACCAACAGGGACTTTAATAACAGTCTATACAAATCCATAGACTCTAATATGGAATTGCAGTCATAAGAGCTTCCACTCTTCTTGCAATACCTTCCACACAGTTTCTGTGGGAATTTGTGCCCATTCATTCTGTAGAGCATTTATTATTTGGAGCTCACTTCGCTCACTGGGTCACATTCATGCTGGAATAGAAGATTACCCTTCACCAGGGGCGCCGGCAGAAATTTTGGGCCCCATGAAAGATTAGAATTTTGGGCAACATTATTATTAATTAAGATAATATTACTAGCCACTAACAGGGCCCCATGTCAGTGCTGGGCCCCTAGAATCGTTCTAACTTTTCCCCCCTGGTGGCGCCCCTGCCCTTCACTGGAAAACTGTGTGTGTGTGAATATGGCTCTTAATATATTTAGCTTATTGTATTTGACATGGTAAAACAAGAATGAGAATTTAAGTTGGCCTTTATATGCTAGAAAATAATTAGGCATCTTTGAAACCAGGCTTAGCACTCAAACTCTTACTAAAGCCTTACTGTAGTAATTCACCATTTCCTATTTAGTCATTAAACAAAAGACTCATGTAAAGGATTTTAATGATTTCTGCAAATAAAAACAAGGGCAAAATTCAACATTATTTAGTGTTGATCGCAGCTTGTGGCCTAGTGGTTAGGGTGTTTGCCCTGTAAACAGTCAAAAGTTAAAATCCCAAGACTGCTAGTGGCACCACTGAGGCACCCTGAGCAATGCACACTACACACTACACTACACCTTTTAAGATTTCTCTGGCTGCCTGCTAGGGCTGGCCGATTAATTGGAATCGAATAGAAATCTCGATGTGAGCATGCACGATTTCTACATCACCTTACAGCACAATTTTTTGCGTGCTCTCGACTTTTCCCGCAGTATGCTAATTGAACCAATCACAATGCAGCACGTTCCAGTCAAGCGCCAAAGCATTAAAAAGCCTGAGATCAGAGAAAACGGAGCAGAGTGTGTACACAACTTGTCTATTAGAGAAGCAGGTAGTGATAGGAAGTTCGGATCATTTTACCGATTATTTTTGAGCCTTTTTTCAAGTCATCTTGTTAATTTTGTTCATTTTAGCAAAATATAATTAAAATGTTATGTGTAAATTCCCTAACACATCTACTGCTTAAACAAACGTTGATCATACTACAAACAAGACAAAACTATAATCCTATAAGAAACAGAAAAACTTAATTCATTGTTTACCTGTGTCTTTAGTCGATGATTTGCGCACCTCGCCGCTTATCTGTCAAGTCTTCGGGTTTGAGTCGTTCGTTCATCACCTGACAGCCTGTCTGAATATGAAGTTTGATGGGACTGCTGCATGCCCCGCGAAGTTCCGCCGCTCGGAAGAGAGCTTCGCTGGTTGCGGTCGATTGGTCTTGTGGAGATAACAGTCCCTGTAAAGATTTCGCGTTGTTAAATTTTTTCCGCGGCCGAACTGCAAGGAGAAATGCCCCGTTAGACCCGGAGCGCATTTTAATCCTCTCCGGCTCTGTTAAAGACAGACGTGCTGGGGACTAGAATGGTGAACCAGGGGTTGTTGAAAAGGTCTCCTGGAGACCTATCCAACTGTGAAATTTGATGCGTATTGGAGCTGGCTCCACGGAGCAATGGCACTCGGAATTTCCGTGTGCCAAAAGTATTGGGACATCTTGTGATTAAAGTGTGAGTTTCTCCAATTCTGGGTGGAGGAGAGCTTCGTGCTCAGAGCCCTATCTAACCGTGAAGTTTGACGGGAATCGGAGCTATGATGCACAGAGCGCGGAGGCTCCCGTGCAGATAGCTCCGCTCCCACAGGGAGTAGTGAGTGCTTCATGCTTGGGCTCGTTGGAAATTATTTCCAACTGAACGTCCATATTGTTTTCTATAATTCATATATGTATAATATCATTATAAACAAATAAACGCAAGCCCACAAGTTTCTTTTCACTCATGAAGTTCTTAGAGTCATGTCCGTGCCGAAACATCTGGACAGTTCAACTGATTCCGCCCACAAACCGGACAAAAGGGATTTTTCTCGAGAAAACATGACAAATTTCTATAAAAACACTATAAAAGAACACCAAACCAACTCGAAACAACTTTTATCACATTCAACAAGCTTTCAGACATTTATAAACAAAGTGTCATAATTTCCAGTGCCCTGTCTTTGAAGAAAAACACATTAGAATCTTGAGTCACCCTGAGCGTCTGCCCCAAAGGCACCTGGTATTTTCCAATAAATTCCATATTTGCTGGACAAATGTCTCCATAAAATGTCCGTGGACTATTCCAATAATAGTGGCTGTATGCTATACTCTTATTAAAACACAGAGCACACTACACGTGTAATATAA